>JAOYNN010014587.1:0-13012 GCA_025770095.1 Goniobranchus kuniei | reverse complement strand
CTAACTAAAGTGGAAAGAAACTATTGTTTTATAAAGTTGTCCATATCTTAATTTAAACACAATTTCCAGCAGACATTCCTCAATACCTTATTTGCTAAGATTGGTTGGCTGTGAATGGAGGAGTTCGGCAACACACAGACAGAAAGACAGAGACAGACAGACATTAGGACAATTTGTATATGATTATTATGATGATGATGATGATGATGATGATGATTATTGTTATTATTATTATTATTATCATCATTAGTTAATGTCCTAGAAATAACGAATGCTCACTTTGGTTGATGTCAGCTTACATTGTATTGAGATGTTTGCTTTCACCAAAGGGGGCAAGAAATTTGTTCAGCTTTCCAATTCATTTGCCCTTGCTGCTCTTGACCTATTGAAACTCCTGAGATGACCTCTGCAATTGAAAAGAGCCTATAATACCAAATAAACAAACAAATTTTTGGTAAACTCACAGCATGGATAAATGGTGCTTATAGACAGTACATGCAAATCTGTTTAATGCATGAATCATTGTATTCAAGACAAGCTCCAGTTACAATTTTTATTTCTCTATACTTATTTGTTTGTAAATCAACTCTTACACGGGTGAATGGTTTCTTTTACATCTTACTCCCTAGGGTGTCCAACACTGCTTATAATGGCTATGAGCATGGAAAGGGAGAGTCCAACTGAACAAACTTGCATCCTGAGTCTGCTGTTGAGAAGGACGGAAGCTAGAAACCCATAATTTTTTCCCAATGGCTTAGGCTGAGCACAGAAAGAATCCTTCATGATTGAAAATGCATCTACTTAATACAAGCATATTGAAGTAATCTAATATTCCTCATTTTGTGAGCACAAACAATGATTGCATTTTTCCCTTGAAAATTCAAGTATTGAAACTTAATTCGCGAGGAGAGGGGGGTGTTACAGTGCCATTTTGAATTCTGGCGGCATTGAGAGCTTACTTCAAATCACAGTTTAGTTCAGGCAAATTGGAAAATATTCCTCAAATAAAGTATAAGGACAGTCTGTCTTGTTTGTATTTTGCTCTGTAAGCATGTGCGTTTATGTGCTTATGTGTGTGCTACTGCTGATGGGCTTGCTCACTCTCACAATCTCTCTCTCTCTCTCCTTCTTCCTCTTCTTCTCCCTGGATTATGCTGAAACTTCAGTAATTGGTGAAGATTCCTCAGCAATTTACAAACATCTTGGTTGGTGCCCCCTCTCTCATCATTCCATAATCTTATGGTGGAGGGCACGAACGAGTGAAGATGTGCGTTCACTCATGACAGCAGGACGATCAATTTTGACTGCTTTCTTGGGTTTATAATTGATTGTCAATCAAAAGTTAGCTGTATCCTCTAAGAACTTGTCTTTATGCATTAATCAAAACTTAGCTGTATAGACTAAGAGCTTGTCTTTATGTAGGTAATATTTGCATCCTATTTAAATTTCCTTTTGTCCTCATATATGATTGTAATCTTTCAAACACTAGGAGGGAAGACAAAATTCAGAAAGTAAAGGAAAACTGAAAACAAGAAAGCCCTGAGATTATCCCTATGGGATGTACTGGGCATAAACCACAATCAATCAATCAATCTCATGTGTTGCAGACAATACACTGGCAGGCAATGGCTTAAATGGAGATGAAAAGACCTGACACAAATGGACATTCTCAACTAGACTAGGCCATTGAATCCTCTAAGGCAGGCAGCTGACTTGCTTTTAAAAAGGCTGTATTAATAGAGAGCTGCATCAACAAGGAATATGTTGGAGTGTACATTACTTGGTCGCTCAAGCCATAGTAAGTATTTTCTTTTATGCTGAAGGGGTAAAAAGCAACTATACATTGTAAAAATAACAAAACTCATTTCATGTTAGGCGTATAAGCTGATTTTATCCGTATAGCTGCTAATTAATAGCATTTATAATTGTCATGAGTGATGTGCTTGAGAAAATTTTATTCAAGAAGAAAGAATCAAAGAAAAAGTCATTTTGATGTAATGAGCAGTCTTAGTCTTACCTGAAAGACACAATAAGACCAGAAGTAATGACAAGAATTAAATCAAAATGATGTTTTGGGAAATATGAATTTTTACAAGACAAACAGATGCCAGCAACGCTAAAGAGATTATTCAATCAATGCATACACCAACACTAACATAGGAATACCAGACATGGTCTATTACAAAAAAAATCCTCAGTTAACTAAAAGCATGCAAAGGGCCATAGATATAAAAATTATGAACATGAAAATCATTGATAGAATGCCATATAAAGAGATCAGATACAAAACAAAATTATAGATATTAGAACCATACGCCTTAAAACAAAAATGGAAATGGGCAAGACAGGTGGCAAGAAGAGAAAATAACAGATGGAGTAAAAAATTGCACTGAACTGAAACCAGAGAGAGGTAAAAGCACAGTGCCGAAGAGACGGCCACTTAGTTGAGCACTGAGCTACCCTGGTCATGGGGTCAATCACCTGTGCTTCGCCTTTTCATTCACCTGAGTGAACTTACCGTCGTCTAGACGGCTTACGTGTGCTTTTTCCATTAATTTACACGTTTTTAATCGCTTGTATTTTGTACAGCTTCAAATCAATTAAAAACCAAACTTCACACAGAGAACGTACAAACATTAAAGTTAACATTGGTATAGTCTGGTTTAAAGTAGTAGATTAAGTGAAAGAGTTAAAAGACATTTTTATGTGCATGCTGTTTCATTAAAATTATATTATACTTTCAACTTTAACGAGGAATTACAAATGACATCCACAATGAAATTACAAGAACTTAACGTTAAATGAAAGGAATTCAAGCTCTTGCACGCCGTTTCCCCACAGTAAAAGGCTGAAGTTGCCACGGTTTATCGACAACGTTCTCTCAAGAGTGCACGAAGGCAAGACAACGGGTGGATCAATTACATTCTACTACATGACCGTAGTATTATTATAGAGTTGTCGCCATTCTTTTGACTGCGGCACATGATTACGGGCGGGCTTTCAAAATGGTATGCGCTGTTACATGAGTGTTTATGTATGTGAGTCTATGTGTGGGTTTTTTTTTATCTCTCCGTGCAAAAGGGCTAGACTGTGCAGAGCCAGTTTTTGGGCAGAGCAAGAGAGAGACAGAGAGAGAGAGAGACAGAGAGAGAGAGACAGAGAGAGAGGATGGCAAGCTGGTCTGGTCAGTACACGATTATTAGCCCTTTGCATTATATTAAATATAATGGGACAGTGTCTTTCTTTTTCATCTGCGTCTAACTTTATATTGAATAACAAACGCACTTGGCATGCATAGTCATTACAGTTCAGAACTTTCCGGTTCCTCTGTTTGTCTTTTTTTTTTACCTTGCCCTTTCACCACACACCCTACAAAGTTCACTTAAATAGTTAAAATGTTCTTCCAAATTATGACTCATGGTACCTGTATGAGAAAAAAATATTCACTGACAATAAGAAAATTCTTTGCCCAAAATGCTGCTTGCACAGGGAAAAGAAGAAAGATTAATGATAACAACATGCTATTTCTCATTCTCAACTGTTGCGGAAATGTTGAGTAATTGATTTTTTAAAAACTGTGAATCATAATTGAAATGCGAAAAAAAGCACTAAATTCAACAATGATTTACTCAATAACCACAAGCAGTATCACCACAAAGATCCCAGAACTGGATTTGCTCTAAATGCACAAAATTATCCAAAAATCAGAATTAATATATGACAAAGCACAAAAACGTGAGAACAGTTGAAATAGTGCTAGATAAACTGATCACAATAGCTGACTCGGCTACGGAGCACAAGGATCGGTACAAGATCACGACCTCAGGTCAAGTTATTGGTTAGGGAAGATTTATTACGCTCTCCCTCGCTACGGCTAAGTGGCCAGTTTTCAGGCGAAATTCGCTACCGTGCATTGCATCTACTATGTTGAATTGGTTTGTTGCTTCACTCAGTGAAGGTAAGGTGTAAGAAAGTCATCGTTGTGAGCTAGACAATGTTTACATTTTGCTTGGTCTGTTGGAATTCTTAGACTAATAGAATATATGTTTTCTCTAAAGAATGACCAGTGATCATGATATGAGGCATACTGTCTCAACTCCTGGTGTGTGTACTCAATGAGTGCAGTTGACTGACTGGTTTTAACCAGCCTGGCAATTTTAATCACAATCTTTTAGATTGTGTCAGTTTTACTTATTCAGGTGTCGACATCTGTGTTTAGCTCCACATTCTTTGGTCATCTTATTGCTTGAAATTTTTATTCAATTTCATTTATGATTTTATCGATTTTCACAGGACATTAAACCAGGAGAAGAACTTCTTACTTGGTTTGATCCAAAGCTGTTGAAACGGACTCAGAGAAGAAGGCAGACAAAAAAAGAGAGGAGGAGAGTTGGATATACCATTGGTAATTACTGATTTTTTTATTGTCTTTTATTGTAATGTGATAATAAACACAAGGATGCTACCATTGAGTATTGGTTCACATGAATAAAAATAACCTTAGAACTTAGCTCCTCTCGTGTCATGAACACATTGGGCCGTCAGAAGCTTCCAGTCCATCCTTTCCTGCGCCTGTGATTGTGCTTCTTCCCAATTTAGTCCCCTGTCTTTCAAATCTCTCTCTGACGTACATTTCCATGTTGTCTTTTGGCACTCATGTAGCCTCTTGCTGTTAGGTTTCCACTACAATGCCCGCTTTGGGAAATGTTCCTCCTTCATCCTCTGTTATATACTTCAAACTTTCCGCTGCTACCACATCATGCCATTATTAACACAAAGAACATTTCCTGGTAGGTGGCTTTAGATGGCACTTCAGTCTGGCATAGCCACTGATTTCCTGACTGATTGGTCGTCTGAAATAAGTGCTAAAATTGATTTTAAAAAACCCAACAACTTCGCTATCTTCTGTAAAAAGAATTTTGTATTGAGTTATGGGAGGAGTAATACGAAAATTGTTTGGTGACGCAATATCATCAACCCTTGGTCCATTAATCAAGTCATACAATACTAGGCTTATTGTAGCTGCAGGCCTTTGATTTAGGAGCCTGCAGATATGCCATTCTGCGTTCTGATTGATGTACAGTATTATGAACTAGATTCAACTGTTCTTGGTTATCATCATTATCATTTCACCTTTCTTCAAAATCAGAACTTTTGCTTTCATCGGTTATCCACTTGTGTATCATTGCAGTAACTTTAAGATAAATACAAACATATTTCTTCGACATGTTGAAGCAGACAGTGGAAAAATTGAAGAAGACATGTTTTGATCTAAACTCAGTGGTTTTGATTTTGTCAGTTGAAATAAGAACAAAGAATTTCAGACACTCCTACAGGCTGAATAGCATAGGAAACCCTTCTCCTTTCTATTTGTTTCTGGATAAAGTGATTCTTTATTTTTCAGTTGTCAATCTTATTTTCATTTCCCATTACCATGTGTACAATTCAGCAGCCACTCGTCATTTTGTAGCTAGTCAGAGATAAAGAGCTAAAAATCTCAGTGTGTCTTTTATCCTTCAGCAATCTCAATGTAAAGGGCAAAAAGGTATATATATATGACGCAGATTTGGCTGTTAAATGGAGAAAACTGGCCTCTAGTCATTTGTTTTGAAGTAAGAATCTGTGTGTGTATTAGATATTGTAAATATAGAAATGGAAAAATCCTGTACGTAATGCATTGGATAAGCAATTTCCAAAACAAAATCTGAGCTTTTATATAGCACTAAATCCACTAAATGTGCTCAAAGCGCTTTTGTACAGATCTTTACAACTTTCAAACTGTCTCCAGAATCTCAAACTTATCCATATCCAGACATCAATCAGTACAAATGCATCATTTCCATTAGTTCTTTAATTTTATCTTTTGGGAAATGGAAATGCAGGCAACCTGTTTGTCTATAAATTAATTAATCTTTTCAAGATAAACACTATAAATCAAATATTTATTCACAATGAGTCTACTAATTGAATATTAACAAAACTTCCCAGTCTGTGATGGACACAAATGGGAAACATCTCATCTGTGAAAAGGAATTGCTTCCAATAATTTTTCTGGTACTGTGAGTTAAATGGATAGAATGAGAAAAAATGTTGGATCCCAGCTCTTTTGTTAAATAATGATGACAAATCCTTCTATGAGTCTTTAACCACCATTATAGATTATCACCTTCTGAAAGCAATAATTATATACTCTTCGTGGACCACAAATTTTTACCTGTGAATGATTAGATACGTCAATTTGAATTTTGAGTAAAGATTGTCCTTCAAAATTGAGCTAAAATTTTTGTTTTTGTGCTTTTTTTCCCCTAAGAAATGCATAAACGATGTATTTTTGATTTCAGCAAGTTTGATGTTATGAAACTTCAAAGGTGAATTTAATATTATTTCAGAATTGGTGCCTTGGAGTGATGAAAAGAAATTTGTACCCGAAATCATTGAAACAAAGCGGGCTCGAAAGAAAAAAGTATTGAGTGACATGATTAGCTTTGAAGATGACGCGCCATTCGCACACAGGAGTTTGAAAAGTGTGCTAAAGGCATCAAGGAACAAAGGTACATCTTTTATTCCAGAGGATAAACAGGTGAATAATTCTGGAATGCTTGCAAACGGATCCACATTATCACCTCCTAATCGAGTCTCTGGTGATGCAGATGACAATCAGTGTAGTATCAGTCAGTCATCAGTTGACACAACACCAAGCTCTATTATTACCTCAGGGAACTCTGAAAGCCCAGCTTTGAACATTCTACCTTATCAACAATCAGTAACAAAAACAGACTGCATGAAGAGGGGTTCACGTCAGACTTCCAATAAGGTTTTGAGTCCAAGAGCAAGGACATCTACCTATAGAGCCTCAAGAGCCAGGCAGAAACTTCAAAGGATGGGAAATGATACCATTGATATTCCCAAGTCAAAGGATGTAAAGTCTGAAAGCATCTTTAAGCCCTTTGAACCAAACTTGTTAAGGCCAATTGTGTTCAGAAAGAAAGAGAATGGCTTCACAGAGGTTGAAGATCATGATGAAATCTATGCAACCAGTAAAATGTTCAGAAATCAATGTGATGACCTTTGTTTGTGTTTGAACAAGTCAGAAATGCTGTCTTCCAAATCATGTTCTGATTCTTCAACTGCAAGTTATGATGAAAACAGACCTCAACAAGTGAAAGAGAATGCATGTGTTCGCTTTGCCCTTGTACCTGATCACCATACTATGATTATTTGTAACAAAATAATTTTCAGATGTGATATTTGTGAAAGTGCATACAATCACGCCTTCAGTTTAAAACGCCATTATCTCAAAATTCATGTTAACCATCGTTACCTCTCAAGAAGCGATATTGTTGAATGCCAGATAGACACATTTCAATGTGAGATTGAAAGTAAGAAATCAAATAGTCCTGATAATGGAAAAAACATCTCTCTTCTTGATAGTCATTGCAAACTTGAATGCAAGACATCAAATTCTCATGATAATGGAAAAAACATCTCTCTTGCTGAAAGTCAGAGCAAATCACCTAAAATTCAGATGACAGAAGTTCAGTCTTTGAAAAATCTAGCATGCAATATATTAGGATGTGATTTAACAAGTTATCAGCACAAGCTTTCTGAAAGAGAAAACCTTGATAGAGAAGCAATCTCCATCATAGCATCAAAGGCACCTGGTCAATCTTCTCCATCTCCACAAAATGAGCCACCTTTGCCTTCTTCATCTAATGTTCGAAATTTGTGTGAAAGACTGAACAGTAAAGCTGAATCTGAAAAAGAACAAACTAAAGATATTTCACCTGTTAAAGAGGCTTTCAATAGCATGGCAGTTGCAGAAGAGAAAATCTCAAATGGCCCACCAGATAAATTGGTTGGTGATTGCACAGATGATAATTATGTGAAATCAAACAATGCAAAATCTACATCAGATGTGTCATATGAAGATAAAGAGCAACCTAACAGAGACCATGAATCTGCCTTTGCCAAAGTCTCTGACTCTGGGTCAATGAATGAAGTTTCAATTCCTGTAGAAACAGAAATGTCTGTTGATGCTTGCAGGTCTTCTTTGAACTCAGTAGTAGCAGACATTCTAGACCCCTCAAAAACAAGAGAACAAAGTGATGTGACTGGAAACAGAAACAGAGGATCTGAATTGAGCTGTAGTTACCAGGAGGAAACAAAATTGGATAGTTCTGAGAAATTTGATTCTCATACTGTTGTCAAGGGTAATCAGTCAGTATCTAACAAGGGCACTAATGTTCAATCTGAAAGTGATGTCACAAGTGAGAAAATGATTGCTTCAAATTGCCAACTTGAAGATTCTGACAAACTTTCAGATGAGAAGAACATGATCATGAAAGATGAAGCTGGTGTCTGTCCTGATTCAAATGCAAAGGACGAATCTGTAATTCATGATTCAGTTAAAGCCGACAGTAAACAGGAAGTCTCTGACAATTCAGGAGAAAACCTGAGTGGTACAGCGAATGTGGACACTGTCAAACTTGAAACTTCTGTGGCTGAGGTAAAAGAAGTCACACAAAGTCTTTCACTATCACAAGCCTCTGCTGGGGAGGCAAAATGCTGTGAATCAGTCACACCCAGTTCTGTTTCTTTATCAACATCCTCATCATCATTGCTGTTCTCCTCATCTTCTCTGCCCACCAAATCAATTGCTTTGGGTGAATCTAAAAAACAAACAGCACAACAGCAGGTCATACTGTTAGTGCCTATCATATCTCCCACTGCTCCAAAACCAGTGGTGTCCAAACAGTCTTTAGCTTCACCAACGGGAACCCTCCCCAAAAGCCCAATACAGCAAGCTGCAGGATTAGCCACTGCTTCACCAGGATCAATAAATCTCTTAACATCCCAATCAAGTCTGCCCATGATGGTCCTGTCTACAGTGTCATCTGGTGCTGCTTTATCAATGCCTCCTGTTTTCCTTCAGTCTCAAGGATTTGCTCCCATCACACAAATACCTGGTTCAGAATGCACAGCACCATTGCCAGCTGGCGGAAACCTTCCAACGGTTTTAGTTTCAAACCCACCAAAAAGCAGTTCAGTGATCACTCAGCACAACATATCGACCCTCAACACAAATCTCACCTCAGTTCTATCATCTCAGACTTCTTCATTTATTCAAATGGCTAGTCATTCAACTCTTTTCATGTCTGCCTCAAACTTCAGTGGTCAGGATGAAGAGCATCAACCTTCAGACCTATACCGTTGTCATATGTGTGTCCTGGTCTTTAAGACCACTTCAGAACTTAAACATCATATAAAAAATGATCCTCACAGATTTAAAGGAGGCATCAAGCAATATGCCTGCTCCAAATGTAGTCTTCGTTTCAGGAACAAGCACAATTTGAATCGCCATACCTTGATCCATCATCAAAACAGGGAAGAAGACACAGGTAAGTAAAGGAATTAGAAGTCTTACAAATCTTAATGCAACCTTTTCTTTACTTTGGTTCTGCAATCTCCATTGCTTTACGCCGTTATTATCTACTTGAACTAAATTTTCCTCTCCACCTCCCTGCTTTGTAGTATAACCATCCCTCTACTTTTCTTAGTATTAATACCTTTGTGCTCTGTCTTACTCCTTCTGACCCCCATCCATGTCTTTTCTAGTGTATTTCTCCACTTTTCCAAGTTCACCTCAATCTGCTTTTTGAAGTCACTACAAAGGACAATGTCATCAGCAGTAAATATCATTAAACATGTAGCTCCTTGTATCATTTTATCTGTTAATCCCCCCCCACCCCCTATTACCATTGTGAATAAGAAAGTGCTAAGGACTGATCCTTGGTTTAGCTCCACCTCACATCCACCGCTAATCCTACAGAACATCTAATTGCTGTCAAACGGTGTATAAATGTCCTGCGGTAATTCCAGACCTGTAAATTTGTAACCAATTGTCGGATTTCCGCCAACATTGACTTTGTCATTAAAATTTTTAAAAGAAAGAAAAAAGAGAAAAAAAGAAAGCAGAAACAAAACATGGAAATGTAAACCAACGAAGACGATTTTTTGGTCTCCCCCTCAAGTTTACGTCTAAATACACCGATCTAACTAACCCCTACAAGTCTCACTACTGCCCCCTTTTGCCTTATAGTATGCTTAACGCAAGGTCCATTCATAGCTTGTACCAGCCACTTGATGCCTCAACGTTCCAACCTTTGCCAGTAGCTAGGCCTAGGCAGTCGCGCTCAGCCCCCCCTCGCAACGCGTAGTTTTGTCGGTCAGCTCTCATCACCCTCTCATCACCCTCATGTCTGGGAGGCTGGCTCACTCACTGTCACACAACTAACACACAGGATGTGCAAAACGTACTAAAATGCCTTTGCACACTGATGTCACAAACTTTCCTCATAGGTCCTGTTCAGACTTTCTTCTGCCGACTTCTATCATTCTTTGTAAACCACTGAAGAAAGTCGGAAAGGGGCGACTGGGATAAATGAATTGCTGTGAGGAAAAAGACGAATTGTATTTGAAGCCACAGGAATAAGCGTTCAGCGAGAGTAGTTTCAGTTTCAGTTCAGTCTGAGGCGATCCGCAGTCTTGAAGATCCATTCTACTGGGCTACTCGATCTAAGATCTAGATACGTTTGAGATTTCACACATTGTACCTCTGGAATCTAGATTTACTTTCAATTTGGTGTGTAATCTTCATTGATCCAGATATGATATCTAGATTCGTATAAAATCAAGATCTCGAGCTAGATTCTAGTTCTGATTTAGAGATCAATCTCTTGATCTCCAAAGGGAAGTTATAATTCTACTTAAATATTTAATTTACTTCTAGGCGTACTCTAGACTAGATCAATAGATCTTGATTACCTTTAGATTCTAGTTCTCTGCTCTCTTACTTAATAGCAATGATATCCTTATGTCATGAACAGTTATATAACAAATTCCAAAAGTCATAAGTTAAGTTCGAAATTTATATTTGTACCCATACGGGTACAGATGTTTGACTTGAGTATTGTTTTGGTCGTATTTACTCTGTGTGTGGGGGATGTGGTGTTCAGACAATTTTGTCATTGGCTGTTTACAGGTCTGTAATTCTCACAATATCTCTTTGCCATTCCCAGCTTCCTCATTCAATGCCATAGGTTCTGCCGTTGGTATCCTGCCACAGGCTTGTTCCAGATCAATGAACACCCTCTCTATATTTCTCCATTATTAATCTCAAGACAAACATATCATCTGTTACTTCTACTTTTCCCTCACATGAAACCATACTATTACTACTGTTCACATATTTTCACTTCTATTCTCAAATTGTCTCAACTACTCTTTCCCATACCATCATGCTGTGACTGATCAAGTTTATGTCCCTGCAATTGTAGCAGCTTTGTACATCCCTTTATGTTTGAAAATGGGAGATGTACCAACGGTTCACCTTATTAGATTCTTTGGAACAAATTTATGAACAAACTTGACTATAAATCCTACGGTTGGAAGTAAATCAACATCATTTGGACTCATTCAATGACATATTGGATACCATTGCTTTTAAACCAATGTAACAGTTTACCGAAATCATTGTTCACATTCTGGGACTGGGTTTCAATTGATCTTGATGGGCACAGGCTGCTGGAGGCAAAGGGGCATAAATTTATAAAATTCTTCAAACTGGAACGTATCAATGGTGTCATGCTCTAACCGAGTAAAAACAGAATTTTCGTCTGTTTGATTTTCCACCAAAAATGATGACAAGCCTTGCACATTTTTTAAAACTTTTGGAGTGGTTATCCATCATGCTTGATAACGGCACTAAAAGGCGCGAATCTAGATCCAAGCAAATCCAGACCGCCAATATAGATCTAGAAGCTAGATCCAAGTAGATCCAGGCCGCCAATATAGATCTAGAATCCAGATTTTAATAAATCTAGGCTGTCAAAAAAATCTCAACAGAACCAGGTTGTCAAAATTTAGATCTAAACAGATCCAGGTTGTCAATCTTGATCTAGATCTAGGTAGATCTAGGTTGTAAAGTAAGACTTAAAATATTGAGATCTAGATTTAGGTATAGATTTAACAGAAAACAGTGGGCCATTGACTTGATTTAATGGATGGACAAATCCTGGCTGGATCTTCGATATTAAATTACCAAATCAATGAGTAGATGAGATGATATGAGAGAGAGAGAGAGAGAGAGAGAGAGAGAGAGAGAGAGACAGACAGACAGACAGACAGACAGACAGACAGACAGACAGACAGACAGACAAAGAGAGGAGAGACAGACAGATTGAGAGACAGACACCTACCTTCATGAGTGTAATTACGTAATTGAACAGTAATTTTGGGTTACATTAAATTAATCATCAGAACAAAACAATTCATGTTGGTAAGCTTGTGTATTTTAAAGTTTTTGATAGCTCGCTTACGGCTCGAGACAAAATGGTTTTTCTTGTCTCCTGAAAAATATTTTAAAAACCACTTACAAGGTTAGAGCACATCTATATATACTTTCAGTGCTGCGCATGTTTGTAGAACATACAATTTGTGGATTCCCTGAAAAAACAAAGGTCCAAATCATTTCCTGTACATCATAACCCTTTTATAATGACTATTTGAATTAGGAGAACAGTTGAAATAATGAGAGATTGTAGAATCCCCCTTTTTCTCTCTATTTAGCCCCTATAATTTATTTAGGAAATAATGAGACCTCAAATCAGTGTATCCTTGTAATAACGAGAACAGATCTCTCTGAAACCGAACTTGAACAATTTGTGAAAGTGCCCAACATCTCTCCTCATTCCAACCATTCCAACCGTAGTCTCAAGCTTGCGTGCGAGTTGTATGCATAGGTCATTATGGCAGCATTTCTCACCACCACTACCTGCAGCCCACTGCCTAGCAACCTTTCTCCTCTCCCGGCACCTAGTCTGTCTGTCTGTCTGTCTGTCTGTCTGTCTGTCTCTGTCTCTCTCTGTCTCTGTCTGTCTCTGTCTCTCTCTCTCTGTCTCTCTCTCTGTCTCTCTCTCTGTCTCTCTCTCTGTCTCTCTCTCTCTCTCTCTCT
>JAOYNN010014476.1:0-13014 GCA_025770095.1 Goniobranchus kuniei | reverse complement strand
ACTTTCTTGATGTTAAAATAGGCACAGTATTCAATGGTTTCCTTTCCGTCCAATATATACATTGATGGTAGTAATGTGAAGACAATGGCACTTCTGTAATCTCTCTGGACTTTTTAGAATCATTTTCTAGTGACTTTCATTCTCATCAAATGTAGGATGGAATATCAAATAGGACTTCTTTCCTTGTAAGACGAAGGTGAGATATTTATGGAAAATTAGAAATCTTTAAAACAGCTCTCTGTTAGTGGACAAGGGGTCAATTCTCATGAATTCTGTCTAGTTGATCTCCTCTTACTAGAAAAAAGTTGAAATATATCTTGCAATGGGAGACCCTTAGAATCAGTGCTTGGCTAAATATCTTTGACTTACTAGACTGGGGGGACTTTTGCATCCTTATAACTTATTGTCAGATGAGGATGCCTCGACAACCCAAACGATCTCCTTTGTCAATGTCTTCCTCTTTTTCCAGTCCTGTGCGAGGGAACTTTGATGGTTCTGATCCTCACTTGTTCTGGATGAAAGGTAAGAATCAAACCGGGACAAGTCCTTGTTCATGACCTTTGGGAGAGTGGTGACTGGCCTTCCTTTGAATTGATTTCTGAATTTCATGAAATATAATTCCATGGACTTGTTAGCTGCTATGTCTTTGTCTCCTCAAAAGATGTGCCCAAAGAATTTCCGCAATAAATACTGGTAAATGCTTCTTGTTGCACCTTTCATAAAGAGATCTGTTAGAAACATTTTGACAGTATAACAAACCTTTAGCACCTTTCTAAGTTGTTTCCTGTGGCAGGCATCTAGTTTGTTGATCTCCATCTGGGTAAGTGAACGTGTCACGCAGTTGTAGGTTGGTAGTGATTTGACTGGCGCCAGGTATAGCTTGATTATGATGTTTCTTATTGTCTTATGTAAGCCAAACATTTTTCAGTGTGTTTAGAGCGGCCTTGGACAGTTGTTTTTGTCTTTCAACATCATCTATATCACTTATTAAAATCCCACTTTTTCCGTTGTTTTCTATGACGTTTCCTGGTCATTAATTGATGTGTATTCTATAATCTATAATAAATATCTAAAGCCAATATATTAAAGAAGGCTGTTAAAACACATATTGAAGTTTCTCAGGAGGTGTAAAGAGTTGATAAAGGTCAGACAATCATCAAGTACAGATTAAAGTTGAATGCGTGGATCGGTCACGTCATCTATAACTTCCGGTTTTGATTTGGAAGATCTGAGCTCCTGGATTGCAACTGACTATTCTCTGTTCTGACTTAGCCACAAAAACAGCTGAACAGATTTTAAGTTCCCTGACAGCGTGAAGTCATGTGGACCATCACTAGTTCACTACCTGCTCGTCTCGTACTTGATCATACATGGTTGTCATGGTAACTAGTGACACAGTACGTTATGTCAGCAACAATGGAAGAATGCAAATTAAATGGACTTTAATCATGATGCTGTAAAACAATCTTACACTGCTGTTGTTGCCAGGATTTGTAAGGTCATTATTGAATCAAAATCAATTCTCTGTGGAAAATAAAAAATAACGTCAAAAATCATAATTTTTGATAGATCTGGAAAAAATGTGCATGATATAGGTAGTAGTAGCACTGACCACCAAAAGCAGATACATCTAAATTGGGACTTAAGTACCGTAAGCCGATATATCGGTTCAGAAAGTTTTGGCTAATGTTTGTTAAACAGCCTTTGCCCTCCTACTTTTTACGCAAACTTACATAACCAAACATGAGTAGAGAGAAGTAACAGTCTGTTTGCATTGATCAATCATACCAAATGCCTGTCATTTTTGCATTTGTTGAGTATTTTTCCTTTATTCACTCACCCCGATCAACTCTCACAAAATATAAATCTGGTTTAAAACCAGACAAAAATGCAGTAGTCAAAGAGTTAATGGTAAGATATTTAAACTTACTTGAAAATTAGTGTTGGTAGGAGGGTTCCATTTTGCCAGATTCTGTCTTCATCCATCTCATCCATTTCATGTCCTCAGCGCATAGAATTGCATTGCAAGAGACTGAAATGAAATTAAACTTATTGTATTTCCCAATATCTGCTTGAAGTGGAACAATGTGACAAGCAGTTTTCAATTCTTACAAGCTGAATAATGATAACTGTTTATTGTATGTGCTGACACTATAAAAAGGCAAATTTTCCAAGAACATCAGTATGACATTGTGCTTAGTTCTATTGCAGTTCACTGGACATTGAAGTTTAAAAACTTGTTCTTTGAACACAGAAAAAAAATAAATGTACTTGTTAAATTCATTTAAGAATGGAGCAGATATAAAAAAAATTTTTATAATTCTAGACAATGAGAACTACAAACAAAGAAAAATGATAATGTCATTAAACACTTGCCTTGTATAAATTGTGCATTAGACACAATGACAGCTCTTAACTTGAACATAACAGTTCTGGGACTCTGCTGTTGGAAGAAAATCAACACAACTTATTTGCTGGATGTGATTTTGAATATGAAATATGCATCCTTGACTCTCATCTGCATGACCCATCCTGCAATACAAGTGTAAGATGTCAACAAGCGTGGTCACAATTGGCTCACATCATTATGTGCAGAGAAAAGATTTTAGGGTGTTTTGTTGTTGTTGTTTTTTTTCAATCATGACATATCTTACACAAATTTCCATGCTTTATATCAATGGATACCTACATCATATGTATGATGCTGCGATACCAAATATTCTCTGATGTGTTCCAGGAGGAGGAATCCATTATTCATATATTAGGAATCTTAGTCCATTTTTGCCTTTTAGATATTAAAGTCTGTAAATGACATAAGGTGCCACCATAAATTAATAAAATATTTAATGTATGGACACATCAAGATTCAAATCAGGAACAAATGCATAATTTCAAAAGATTTCTTTAGGGCTATATTGACTATCATATAATACAAAGTCATTAAATATAATTCACTGACCTGCAATGTTAGAAATTTCAAAACGGAAATTCACAAAAACAATAAGTGATGGCCTTTCCTCTCCACTAGTCCAAGAAAGAAAGGCATTGTACAGAAATAGTTTTCTGTTGTGAAAAAATGACGCTACAAGTGGCAGAAGTAGGTTTATTTCTCATGTATTTTTAATGACAATTAGAAACACCATTTGAAATAAGAAATATTATATTTGTCAATTTTATTCAAGCAATTTTAATTTTCTTACAAGGTCTTAAATGAAGGTTAAAATTATTTTGCTAGAATGTCACATTACAATACTCATTTCCAAAAGAAGCACAAGAGTTTATTGATTCATTGATTTACTTTATTATCTTGAAACATAATTTTTATTTACAGACAATTTTTGATGAAATGGAGACAACAAGAGTGCAAATATTTTACAAGTTTGATGGCATAATTGACTTAGGGTCATACCATAGCAAAACTTGTCCTTGATAACAGGTGCTGCTCTCATTTTAGTTCATGACCATTCACATTCTTCTGTGCAGAGAACCTGTGAGGGACAACCTGTAGATCAGTCAGAGGCTGTTTCAGGCCTGGAGTTGGGCGGAAACAAATAAAATATGTAAAATCAATGCCACATAAGTCAATTTCCATTGGACACAACTCAAAAAACTGAGAATGTCAAAGTAAAATGTGGCTTACCCATCATGAGTGAAAATGTAGAGAATCATCTGTATTTTGAAGTTGTGATTTCCAGACTTACTGAACTTGAACTTGCCAGTAATCCTGAACGCAGGCTCTCCCCATTCTCTTTATTCAGTTACATAAAGCATAGGGTGGTCTTTGAAGTGGATGTCCAGTCTCTTTTTGAAATCATTGGTAGATCTCGCACTACTTACATATTCTGGAAGCTTATTCCATATGTCAAGCATTTTTTGTGTGAAAAAGTATTTTCTAATGTCAAGTCTGCTCCTGGTGTTGAATAATTTAAAGACTGACCTCTGAAATGGTTGTCAAAGCATTCAATCATTCCACCTGTTACGCTTTCATCATAAAGGCCTATCAGAATCTTAAATGTTTTGATCGTCCCCTCTCATCCTTCTGAATTTCAATGTCGTTAATTTCAATTCAAGAAGACGATTTTCATATAATTTGCTTTTCATTTGTGGGATCATCATTGTTGCTCTCCATTGGACATTTTCAATCCTCATTCTGGGTTCCCATGCACTATTTTGGGCGGACTAGAGATTTGAATAACAATATTATGACTGTTTTTCTGTCAAGATATTCAAAAGTTCTTTGGATGATTCCAACTATCTGATTGACTTCATTGATTTGAGTATGTATATGTTTGTCAAAGTTCAGATGACCATCCATGATGACTCCAATGTCTTTTTCTTCATTTACAATTTACAATTTTGATCAGGAGTCGTCATAATTGTTCATGCTGTATGGATCTCGTTTAGATAGTTTCCAATATATGTTCGAAATTTGTAACATTTTATATTTATCTGGATGGAATTCTGATTGCCGATCATTGCTCCAATCAAACAGACAATCATGATATTTTTGTAAGGTGTCAAGATCTGTATGGTTATCTATTCTTCTATAGATGATGGTATCGTCTGCGAAAAGAAATATTTCTGATGGACCCGTTGGGAGGATCATCGATGAAGAGCACAAAGAGGATTGGTCTAAGAACAGAGCCTTGTTGAAAGATGTCTATGCTAGATGGAAAAAGGATGAACATGTCATAGTAATATAATAATAATAATAATGAACATTTATATTACGCCATGCCCCTAAATTAATAGAGCTCTGGGCACATTACATAATTTAAAACATCATAGACACAAGAATCTTAATCTAATAAAAATCTTGATTTAAAAATTTTAATCTAAAAAACATTTTAATTACATAATTTAGAGGGTTATTTACAAAAGAAACCTTTTTGATGTTTTTTTAAAAGAAGACAAAGAATAGAATTCTCTCATTTATTCTCTGTGGTATGGAGTTTCATATCTTTGGTCCATACACCGAAAATGTTTGTTCTCCTATGACCCTTTTTTTCTGGGTATGGAAAGGAGAGATCTATCACTAGAAGATCTCAATTGTCTTTTGGTTTTCCGGTACATGAGGAGGTATTTCAAGTAATCCGAAGCAGTCCCCTCAAGACATTTGTACACAAGTGTAGCAGCTTTGAACTCAATGCGCTTGTCTACAGGAAGCCAGCGGAGGTTCGCAACAAAGGCAAGGCACTGTCACGTTTGCACTTCTGCAGAACCAACCTGGCAGCACAGTTCTGGATCACTTGAAGACAATTAATTTGCTTTTTTGGAACTCCAATAGCAGGGAATTACAGTAGTCTAGTTAAGAAAACAGTAGAGAAACGACATTTGTGGACATAAACTTCAAGTGTTAGTTGATATTATCAATTAATACAACAACTACCGCAAACCTTTAACAAGTGCAAATTTTGCCACTTAAAGAAAAATTATTTTCCTGGCATTTCAGACAGTGAGCTTGACAAAATCTCTAATATATCAACAACTGTATAATTAGTATTGGGGGATTTATAAATTCGTGAACCAACATATGAAATCAACCTTCTGTTGGATAATAAATTGAAAATATCATCTCAAGAGTAAAACTTCTGTCACTCAAATATTTCTATATAACATTTATCACAAATGGATCATGTAACAGTGTTCCAGTCTTATGTGGCAATCAAGGAAATTTGAAACTCTGAAAATTAACACCAAAAATGTGAAAGGAATTATGAGGATATCCAATCTGGTTGATGTGAGCAAGATATATTTCATTTTAAAATGATACTAATGAACAACACATGGAAAATTGCCAAGATTGATTATGTCCTTGATATGCCATAAGAAAATATAACTGCATGTTTTCTTTGAATGAGGCAAATCTGCTCTTTATTAATTTATATGAATACTTGCATCTCAATAATTCAGATAAATATTTTTTTTCTGTAAGTGATGATTTTAATGGTTTTTCTCAGCCAGGAACAAGCAAATAACCTGAGTCTGCATTACTTTTATAAGATAAACTGATCCAAAGAGATGTATGCGCATTTAATCAAAATGCTTTTGGTTGTTAACTTTCAAGACTTACTCCAGGTGGACATCGAGGTCCCATTGGGCCCTGAGGGCCATCCAAACCTGGGAGTCCTCTGTCTCCCTTCAGGCCATTAGCTCCTGGCACACCTGGAACTCCACTCATGCCACGGTCACCCTGAAAAGGGACAAGGAAGATGAATAATTTTAGCATGGCATTCACTTTACAATGGTCTCACATTTGCATGCAGGCTTTACAGTTATGATGACATAAAAATTAAAACTAAAAATGCACTCTACATCACATTCAAAGTGTCAAATGTCTTTGATAAGGCTAAAGGTGTGTAAACTAAAGCTTGTCACATTTCAATCTAGTGATTTCATTTGTAAACAAAATAACTGTCTGTGATTCTTTTTCGGCTTACATTTTACATAGGCTGTGTTAGCTTAGGATCTGGGGGGTGTTCACCTGTTCCTCTTCGTACCATGGAAATTGGGGAGACAAGCACCAGCACTATGGTCTTTCTAGCCTTAAATAAACTTTTGATGACTTCCTTGTCATAAGTCACAGTGTCTGATAGTCACTGCAAAATTGCTGACAATCTGCTGCCATTTATATCTGTCCTTGGTCATTTCAATCAACTCATGCATGTGAAAATAAGATTCTTACTTAAAGTCTCCTTACTTTCTATCCATACCTCTGTTAATTTTGCAGTCCAGAGGATTTTGTTCTTTAAAATGAATCTATGTGCCATCAGTTACATAAAGATTATTGTTTGATTTTAAAAGGGCAGTAAACATACCTTAGGTCCTGGCAGGCCAGGTAATCCAGGGAAGCCTTGTTTACCCTACAATGGAAACAACAAAAAAAGCCACCAAAAAATCACATTAAACAGTGACTTTTAAAATTCAAATATTCAACTCTGAGTGATTCTAGAATGCAGAACAATAGGACAGAAATCTTACAAACAAGATAATCAATAATGATAACAATAATAATTATCTTTAATCATCCTTTTGGTGAAAATTGGACACATGAAAATAGTGAAATATAAAACGGTATTTAAAAATAAAACTCATATCTAACATTATGTCCGTAAATAACTGAACAATGACATATTAACATGTGTAAATAGAGAATGTCTGAAATTAGCATAACAGACACACATAGAAGACAGTCTAAGTCAAAGATAATTTGATTTGCCTGTGCCCTGTCTTTCAATGAACAGTTCCCTCCCTAAACAGATATAAAGAAGTTAAATAGTGACTTGTAGAAGAGTATTTTTGATAAAGATAAGATTCCAAATTGGTTCAATTTTGCTATCATTTTCTTTTTTTTTTCTTTTTCTTTTTTGTTTGTTTGTTTTGTGTTTGCTTTGGTTGACAAGGGTAATTTAGTTTTTAGTCCACACAAATTCATACTGAATCCAATTACATTCATGGTTGCTTAAGACTGAAGTCTCAAACATGTGAGAATTGCAGAACATCAAATATCATCAGAAGCTATGCTAGAGTGAACACCAAAGCAGTTACAGTTCCATGTGCAGAAATTGACCAGTACCGAAATTCATTCTTTGTCCAGATGCAATAGATTGGAACAATTTGAATGAAACCATTGTTCAGGAAATATCAATTATTAGCTTCAAAAATTCCAGTTGAATAAAGTTTAACTCCATCATACTCTAGTCTACCTCGGTGTACAAATCCAAACGTTGTGATTTTGCGACTTTTGGATACCGATAAAGATACAGCTCAGACATAACTCTCTGGTATCATTGTGAATGTTTCTTACTTCTTGTCAAGTTTATCTTTGACCAAACTGAAGGATTACTTACACGAGGTCCAGCAATTCCTGGGACGCCTTTCTCTCCAATCATACCTGGCAATCCGGGGGGTCCCTGCGAAAAAAAGGTTAAAGGGAAAAGTAAACTCTGTATGAAAATTAATGTCTAAACAAAAATGTAACTTCTACAGCTTTTTGTATCAATAGCACCAATGAAAATAGAAAAAAAAAAGAAAAAAAAGAAGGCAACATGCAACATTATAGATATTTAGGTGGAATCTATTTGTGCTGAGTTATTGGATGAGTTCCCCTCATGCATAATTTGGAGTTTCATGTCATACACTAAACAACTTGTTATCTAGATTATTTAACATAAATCTTCAAGTCATTTTTATTTTGCATCCCTTTGGTGAACTGGTTTTCACCAACAGACCATTTTATAATACTTAATATGTTATGGCAGCCTTGTGAGATGACTAGAAAATAGAGAAGAAATATCAAAGTTTATAACTTCAAACTTATGTTCTAAAAGTGTCAGACTCTTCAACATTAACAAACATAAGATAAACAAAATACCAGAGTGCCTAATCTTCATGATTAATCAATTCAAGTTAATGATCTTTTAATTCCAAGCTACCATTGATATAATGAATTAATATTCACATATATAAAAGTGTAAAGAAAAGGTAAAAAAAAAACCCCAGTGGTCTCTTTTTCAATGAAAACTAGATTAATATGTATGAGCTGATATATAATGAACAAAATTTATTTATCTTATCTTTTTATTAATATACAGACAAGTGTCAATGCTCTGCTCTTTATACCTGTCTACCCCGATCTCCACGAACACCTTGGGGGCCATCTTCTCCTTTCTCTCCCTGTACAGAATTACACACACAAAAAAAAGAAAAAACAGAAAAGTAAGTATCCATTACATACATTAGATCACAATAACATGTCTGTAATATATCTTTGATTATGGGTAAAAAGGAAATAACTTTCATAAACATCTGTGGTGATCAAAGTCAATTTTTCCACTATTTCAATTGTGCTTTTAAGCTTTCAGATCTTTTCTTCACAACATGAATTAATATTTCATGTTTTGTTTACTTTTTTGTTAACCACATTACAACACAATAGCATTTAAGAGTTGCCTCGTCATGTGCCTTGAAGCGGTCTGTTGTTGGTGGGGGGGTTTTCTCCTAAAGTAGGACATCTGAGAAATACACACATCATACTATAACTAACATATGACTTAAACCATAGCACAGAACATTTTGTGCAAACTGCAAATCATGTTCAATGGATTAGTAAGTGGCTATATATATTGAAGGAAACATTAATCAATCATACATACATTTCAAGTCAACCAACTCACAATCCAAAAAAACTTTGAAATCAGTCAACGATTTAGTAATTTTGGTTTCAAACTTGATTGATCTATGCATTGATTGTGTGGCAAATGGAATAATTCTTCCCAATTGTCTTGCACATCTAATGATATAAAATTTGAACCTATCACATAATTGTTTTGGTGTTCATGGTGGATTGAAAGTATGTTTCTTTTTGTACCTATAAAAAAATTTTTTTATTCATTTTCTTTTTGTCGACTTCTTTTTTCTTTTTTTACTTGCTACTCAGTATTTGCTTTTCTTTTTTTTCCTTTGTTTTATTGATGTTCTGAGCTTTTTTCCCCCTTTGCTTTTGTTTTTCTTTTTTTCTTTTTTTTTGAGTGGGGGGTTATAGTGTGACTAACATCATTCATGTGTCTGGACCTCTTCATTCCTCTTTTAATATTCTTCTTCATCTCCTTCTTCTTCTTTTTCATCATCATCATCATCAACATCATCATCATCATCATCTTGTTCTAGTTCTTGTTTTTGTTGTTGTTCCTCTTCTTCATCTTCTTCTTCTCTTTCTTCTTCTTATTTTCCTTCTTCTTCTTTGTCTTGATCCAAAATTTAAATAGAGGTCTAAGTGTTAAGAAGAGGTGGCAAAATCTTACCTTCATTCCTGTAGCTCCCTTCTTTCCTCGTGGACCTTTGGGCACATTGATGATGGTTTCATTAGCCCCTGTCAGGCTATAACTAGAGGATCCAGGTTCACCTTTGTCTCCTTTCAATCCAGTACGACCTTTTAGACCATGGAGTCCAACGCCATTGTTTCCTGGTTCTCCCTTTCGGCCTGGCACACCAGGAGTTCCCTGGAATTTGACACAATTGTAAAAATGATTCTCTGATATCTATATCTATATCTGACGTTGCATGAGACATTTTTGTGGGTTACCTTAGGAATTGAAATTTTGTATTAAAACCTCTTAAAATATTTTTTATTGCCTGAAAAGTCTACAAAACCTAGCTAAGGTTGAAAGAATTCTTCAGCAACAAGATAATGATTCATATAACAATGAAAAAATTAAAATCGTAATGGAAAACAAGCATATTCACAGCCAATTATTTAATCTTCTCTACAGAAGTACAGGATGCATATAATGAACTGTTAATATTCATTGCAGTATGACTTATTATTGTAACTTAATTCTTCTAATAATATTCCTTCATGCATTTTATAAGTTTAAAGATATTCTGCTTGTGACATTTACTCTTGTATATTTTACATATTGTGTAAATTTTGCTATAATTCTTTATGATTTGAAATGTAATTTTCCTTTAGAGATGAATGAAAAAAAACCCAAAAAACAAACATACTGAAAAGAAATGAAAAAGTATACATACCTTAACAGGCAATAAGCATATTCAAGATGAAATAAACAAAACACAAAACAAAACAAAACAAAACTCACTCCAGAAAATCAAAAACCCAAAATGCAAGACTTACAGGGCGTCCACGTGGGCCTTGATTTCCTTTAGGACCAACAATTCCAGGACTGCCTGGACGACCCTTGGGAAGACAAACAAATGACATGTTAGAAGATTTTAACATTATGCAGTATTTCATCCCTTAATTACTCTCTCTCTTCTATTTCAAGTTCAAGTTCAAGTTCAATCAGTTAATGTCACAGCTTCTTAATGCTATAAGCGGATGACGGTTATTTTTTCAACTTCTTTTAAAAATGCCCCTCTGTCTTTCATTTCTTTCATATTGGTTGGAAGTTTGTTCCACGGTCGAACTGTGCTTGAGTAGAACGAATAGAAATGGGCATTCACGGTTAAAGATGGTAATACAAAAGTGTTTGGTTTTCTTGAGTTCTCTCTTAGTTGGTCAAGAGAAATGACGTTTTGTTTCTGTTTCACTTTGAAGAAGAGTGTTGTCCTTCACAACTCTGACCATTAAGAAAACACTGCAAGATTCATTTCTTAATTTTCATTGTTCCAGTTTGAGAAACTTCTGTTCATAATATATATAATGGATTCTATAATGTGTAACCTGCTTTAATATTTATCCATTTAAGACCTTTCATAAAAAAAAAAAGAAAGAGAAATGGTAGATAATAATTATTTGAATTCTACAAGAACAGAAAGCAATACTGTGAAAATTCTTAAATTGACTTCTCAGTTTGATTCTCATGAAAATTATGTGGATGTGAGAGTAATTTAGTTACATACATTCGGAATGGTGTATCTCGAAACCCAGGAAACACATTTTTTATAACTTGGTATCATTTGAAAGGTAATTTACACATCTTTCATTTGATACAATAATGCAGTTGATAACTGCAGAAATGAACATTCTACACACGTTTGACTGGGAATAGTCCAGAAATGACAATGGCAAAACATTAACATGCTGAGTTTTTTTTTTCTTCAGCCTGCAGTGTGACAGCCAGCAGCATCTTTAAAAATTTTCACTTTTCTTCTACAAGATAACATGAGGTTGTCTACTACTTCGTCCAGAATCATTCCAGATTCGAGCAACACGTTTAAAAAGTTCGTCTGCATTGCGTGTAGGGGCGGGTTCACTTGTACTCTTTTCATGGGTTCACCGACATGTTCCATCAGTTTCATGTCAGGTGAAACTGCTGGCCATGGATTAATTATTTCAATATGATTGTCATGTAAATATCGATGAGTGAATCGAGAACAATGGACTGGGGCATTGTCATGCTGGAAAATTATCCCACCTTGACAATGAATCAAAGGCACAACATGTTGCAGGATCTGTCAATGTTGGTAGCACCATTGAAGTTTCCCTTTATCCAAACAAGATCTCTTTCATGATTTCTGACAATCCCTCCTAAACCATATCTGACAGGACCATATGCCTGTTTTATCAGTTCAATAATGCAATCATCATTAAATTGTTTCCCAGCAAAACCATAGCAACTCGTTCTTTTTTCGCGGTGACAGATGTCGACCAGGCACTGGTCGTTAACAGTACAATGTTCCTTGCGCCAATTGTCCATCGTGAGTGAATGGTCGTGTATGTTCGCCCACTCAAAACAAGACATTCTGCTGCGGTCACCAAGTCTTAGGCGACATATCAGTTCAGCTTCTAGATCTACAAGGCGGTGATGAACAGAACTACGATCCACATCCATATTCAAGATTGTGGGAGTTCTTGTATCAGGCACGAAGCAATTTTTAAAGTGGAAATCAATGAAAGGGTCATCCTCGGCTGTGGTAGTTTTCCTGAGCCTACCTAGCTTATGGATATCGTTCAATGTCCCGTTCACGATAAACTTCCTAGCGATTAAATACACTTTTCTTTTGTGTGGATCATTTCAGCAGTCTCTGTAACAGATGATCCAAACTCAGTATGGCCAACAATTTTGTCTATATCTAGGATCGATGCATAGATGAGGCATTTCCAACTATTTTCTCTTGATATAGGTCTAATTTTTACATTTAGGTTGTGAAATTGGCATATCGAAATGATAGTCTAATCATAGAATTATGGAGTCATAACTTGCGTCCGAGAGATGGGTATTTGAGTGCAAAAATGGAACATGAGCACCCCAACTGTCAACTGTGTGCTTTTACTGTAATTGCATATCTTGTTACCCTCATTTTCAGACTGCATTCAGTTAGATGCTTGTGGAGGGTTTGTTTCTGTAGATAGTGGCTTGGCAATTATATAAATTCAGGGGAAAATAAATTTTCTTTCCAATGATACCAAGGTTTTCGAGTTCTATCTATTAGTTACAGAGATACACCATTCTGAAGAGGTGTATACTTATTGAGATGGTCAGAGTATGTTGAACATCTTTTCAAAGATGACAGGTGTGCAAAACCTGAAATAAAGAAAGATTTACAAGG
>JAOYNN010014475.1:0-19239 GCA_025770095.1 Goniobranchus kuniei | reverse complement strand
CCCCCCCCCCAAGTTAACTAGACAAATGTTAGGACTACTTCCGACATCAATATGGCCACTAAATGGGTAATCAGTAAAACAAGAACAGAGAGGAGATAGAGATATATTTCCCAAGTATTGATACAATCACTTTTGGCACCATCAACTAGCATTTTCTTCTGAAAATTCTGGCCTTCTTAACAAAACAGAACAAGGGCTTGAACTCACAAACAAAATAAGTTCACATCAAATGTTGGAAAATCACTGTGAGAAGGTTTCAGCCCAATTTTGTGCATTGAGGAAACAAACAACTACAGCAAACCAGAGAGCGAGCATATGTGGCAATAATTACCTATAACTGGGTTAAAGGACATCTTGACAAAACAATACATAAACAAACTTATGAACAGAAGTTTAGGTAGAAATCATATCACATACAAAAAGATGAAAATGGTTGAGCAAAAGTTTAAAAAATAAAAAAATTGGTATGCTCTTAGGTGACATTGAAGCCATGTATGGGAGAAAAAATGAATATTTACAGAACAAAATGAATAGCAACCAACGACATTCTACAGGCTACAACTATCCACAATTCTCAGTAATATAGATATCCCACAAACATCTCAACAAATCACCCTACTACAAGATAACTAAAAAGATCCCAATGTTAATCCCAATACCTGATAGAAGGTTGAGACTGAGACATTTACAGAAAGCAAGAGCGAGACAGCAGGAAACCAAGGTTTTATCAGGCAGGATCTAAATGAAGAGGCAGACAAAAGACATCAATCTTCAAAACACTATGACAATACCTGGAGAAAAAATATACAGCCACTCTCAGTGACTTATGACAATGACCAGACATGGTGGAAAATAGAAAGGAGTGGAAGTACATCACACAGACCATATTCAAAGCAGCTTAGGTGGAAAAGTCCATCAACTATTCCATGTAAGAGCCTTAAACACATACGGATGAAGAAATTTTCACTCACCTTTGCGCGATGTTCAATATTGGCCTTTCTATCAACAAGCAGACTGACGACTTCATGACGTCCCTGAAAGCATGCTAGGGTCAAGGCTGTGTTTCTATTTGTCTCAATCTGAGCGTTGATGTCACTTCCCATATCCAAGAGCAATTTGACAGCAGCAGTATGGCCATTCATTGCTGCTAACATCAAAGGGGATATTCCCAACTTACTTCCAGTCCTGGAAAAGGAGGAATATCAAAACGTGATTTGTTTGTTTGTTTATTTGAGGTTTTAGGGATCTTTTCCACTGTAAAATGTGAGCATTCAAACACAAATGTATATTTACCTAAGTAAAATGCACTTGTGAGATACTTGAAGCAATAGAACCCTCTAAATATCTGAAGAATGGCAAACATTTACTGATGAATCCATTCACAAGAAACTAATAGAAAAATAACCCCTAAGGTCAATTGCTGTCCTGTTCCTCATCTTCAATTTAACGTAAATATGAACAAATCGTACAGAGAACAAGAAATCATGATACATATACAACCACATGCTATTGCTCAAGCTTACAAGTATACTATGTAAAATCAGCAACTACTGAACAGAAAATATAAGTGTAAATATGCAAAATTTGCAACCATGATATACCTAAAGACTTTGTAATGGAACATTCATCAGAGTTTGCATTACCTTGAATTGATTTCTGCATTATGTGTCAGTAGGAGTTTGATGATGTTGACATAACCTCCAGATGCAGCTAAGCTTAAAGGTGTGTAGTCAGAAACATTACGGTGCTCTTTGTTTGCTCCTCGACTCAGCAACAGCTCCACCACCTAAAGGAACGACACAACACACAAAAATAATTTTTTCTCTGATTGATGAACCATACAAGGGAAATAAAATGGAACGTAATTTATCTACAAGATGTCTGAGAATTAGATATCAATGTCTTATATCATGTGATGTTCAGATCAAGAGAGAGACGTGCTAAATGTTAAGAACAGGGTTCATGCAGCTGTGCTTCCTTAAAATTCAAGGATGTTTCAAGGAGAATTTTGGTGAATTCAAGGAGGCTTAACGCACCCGTCTCGCCACCGATTTTCCCGAACTGAGGGCATTTGTCGCGGTCTTGCACCTTTTCTTAAAAATTTTTTCTGGACAATTCAAGGAGGATTCAAGGAGATTTAGGCCAAAATTCAAAATTCAAGGAGTTTTCAAGGAGATTTTGGGGGAAAATCAAATTCAAGGAGGTTTCAAGGAGCTCCTTGAAAATAAGGAGGCCGCGGGAACCCTGCAAGAAGATTAGAGATAATTCTGGATAAGTAAAAATCTACAAAAAATATGCTTTTAACACTCAAATTCGAAGAGAGTATATCAATCAAACTTACTTCATATCTTCCCCCAGAACAAGCGAGTGACAATGGAGTGTCTTTAGTTCGCTCCGACTGTGCCTCAATGTCAGCTTCATGATCTAAAAGAATTTCCACTACATCAACATGTCCAGCAGTTGCCGACAAGATTAATGGTGTGAAACCTAAAGAGATAATCAGGGGGAGGGAAAGGCAAAAATCCATATGAAACGTAATCATGGTGCATAATAGTCAGCAAACAAATGCTTCTCATTCAAAAACAATTTCTATTTCACATATTTACATAAAGATGTTTATGATTTATGTCAATTTTCGCATCTGACTTGTTACTGAACATATAATCACAGAAACATAAAAATTCTACTATGTCAGTAACACAGGTTGAACAGTGAGCAATAAGATAAAAAGCTGACACTGCTCTTACCTTTCTTATCTCGATGCTCTATGTCAGCCCCCTTTGCCAGTAAAAGACTAACTAGCTCTGCATATCCCCCTGCGCAGGCCAAAGTGAGAGCAGTATCATGATTGCTTTCAGTCTGGGAATCCACATCGACAGAAGAATATGAGGTGACAGTTGCACTTGGGGCCCCAATGTTTTGCAAATTTGCCGGAGATACACTGCCGTCAACATTACTGACAGAATTCTGATGGTTATGGGTTTGGGTCGTACTCTGAACAACACGTTGCTTCCTTACCTGCAAGTAAATTAAGCCAAGCAAATTAGAAGCAAAGAATTGAGAACGTTTACTTACATGTCCAGAAAATCATTTGAAACACTAGTATCTTCTTTTATATTTTCAATGTTAGATTACTGTTATTCACTTTTGAATGGTATTTCTTTAGAACAAATGAACAGACTTCAAATTTTAATAAATAATGCTGTTCGGCTTGTACTGCGAAGACCAAAATTTGATAGGGCTATGCCCCTCCTGAGAGAGCTCCATTGGCTTCCGGTAAAATATAGAGTCAAGTATAAGATTGCCACTATTGTTTATCAGTGCGTCCGTGGGGCTGCTCCCACTTATCTTCAGCAAAAATTAAAACAACAATCATCCGCACGTTGAGATCTTCTTCTGATACTCTACTTCTTGAAATTCCCCAAACTAAACTAAAATCAGGAGAGAAGGCATTTCAATTTTCTGATCCACATATTAAGAATAAGCTTCCCCTAGAATTTAGAAATTAAGGATCTTTGGATGTACTTAAAGGCAAGCTTCAGACGTTTTACTTCAATTTGTATTTTTTGACACAGACCTCAAAATCAGGTTAATTGTACATGTACTTTGTAACTCATGTATAAGATGTTCTATTTTACTGTGTTGTTATAGAGATGTACGTATGTGGTTTATCATGGATGTAAAATGCCATGAGCCCAAACTGATTGGGATAATGGCACTATGTAAGTGTACATACACTGCTACTGTTATTGTTATGACTTCTACCTTGAAAAGAGACTTTTTTTTTTTCAATTTTCCATTTAGGATGGTCATGAATTACATTTAAAATTTGTGAGGCACAAAGAAATAAGGATTAAGGAACACATCAACCTAGAGATAAAATCAAGAGCAAGTACAATTTCCCACAAAATTGGATGCTTTGTACAAATTGTCACTTACCACCACCTGTGGTTTGGTGATGGCAATGGTGTGATTGCCAGCTGTGTTTGGCAGTTTCAGTTGATGTTGTTGGAGAAGCTGCTGAGCCTGTTGCTGTTGCTGCTGGAAAACATGCTGCTGTTGTTGAGACAACTGTGGCTGGGCAGTTGTTACCTGAGTGCTTGACACACCCTGGGGGACATGTTGAACTTGTTGGCCTTGCTGAACCTACGAAGACAGGAAGAAATGTATGGAACTAAATTCATGATGGTCACATTTCACTGCGGGTACTCTCCCCTTGTAAAAATATGAATGTATGAGCAGAGTGTTGGTATTTCATGGATTGCTTGAAAGTTACAGAAATTTTTTGAAAAATTTTTAAAGGCCCAAAACAACAGCTTGCATATGAAGATCCTCCCACTAGAAAGGCAAGCAAAAATCCTCCTTAACTTTCATGGAGAACAATTCATATAATGGAGAATAATTCATATATCTTTAAGTACTATGTTTATCACACAACTATTTCACAATAACTTCTTTCTACGAAAGATAATGTGTCTGGAGTTTTTTCTTTTTCTTAATAAAACCAAAGTTCTACCTGTGGTGGAAGCAGAGTCTGCAACTGATAGCCGTGCTGGTGGTTAAACATTTGCTGAGCTGCTGTGCCAGGTTGGAGAAACTGGTCAGGTTGCTGAAGATAGCTGAAAGGTTGTCCTTGCTGCTGTTGCTGCAGAGCATGCATATGTTGGCATAGTACTGAATCAATTGTTCCCTGGGGTGTTGAAGCCACTGGCTGAGACACTTCGGATGACTGGGAGCCTGTGTAAAAAAAACACATGATCAATCAAAATTTTAATTTACAAAGAAACATGAAAAGAGACGATGGATTCTGTTTGAGAGGAAGAAAATTTTAATTCCTTCCTTTTAAAAAAATAATAATAATAATAATAACCTAAGATGTTAAGTAATATAAAGAAGCCATGACTAGGGTCTTAAAAAAGAATAATCACTCATATTTCAAACACAAAAATAATTTTTTTTTTTTTTAATTTTTTTTTAAAATGCATGAGATTCAAGATGGTCTCACCTCCATTATGCTCTGACTGAAAAACAATTGGCTGAACAGAGTTCAGGAGGTTCTGTTGCTGATTGTTACCCATCAGGGGAAGTAAGGAGCCACTTTTCATAGAGTTAAGTGCAGGCTGTGGAGGCGGAGGCGGAGGGGGAGCTTGGGAATTTGCTTTGGCAGATCGAATTTGTTTATTGGACGCATTTCTCTTATTGCCTTGGTTTTTGGCTCCTCCTCGGCTTTCAGTTACAAGACCAGAGGATATGGTAGAAGAAGCTGATGTCAAAGGAGGGGGTGGAGGTGTTGTGCTTAGCTGCATTTGCTCTTGTTGCTGCTGAAGCAGGTATAGCTGGGAAGGGTGCTGAATTTGAGCAACCTATAACAATGAAATATTTAATTGAATTAATTCATTTCCAAATGGATTTTCAAAGAACAAGACTCATGCAATGGGCAAGAAAAAGATTATCCATGTGATAGGTAAAAATTACAAAGAGATCAGAAAACGGGGAATTTGCACACATGCCGTCATAAGTGAAACCGATTATAACCAGTATTTTTCTTATTCACAAACTCAATACATTGTCATCCACACTAAGTGATATCCAAAATGGTATTTTCAGGCTCAAACTAGTCTGATAATGACCTAAAAGGCCACGTTCAACCAACAAATGGGAGTAGCTACCCTGTGTATCCTTGTGACTTTCTCATGAAAAATTGTGAAACACAAATCATGGAAATCAAGAACAGAGGACATTCTCAAGCAAAGTGGGAATGATAGAATAAATCTTCAAGCATATTGACCTGTTGCAAATATGCTTCAGTGTTAGGAGGTTGGCCAAGATCCCCACTGGCTAACATTTTGGCAATGTCTGTGATCTGGTCATAGCAAAGAGTGTTGGACATCCACATCTTCTGACTTGGTGGTTCCAGTAATTTAGCCAATTCTTCACTTTGCTTAGACTGCAAAGTAAAAGACAAAAAGCAAGAATTTTCACATCAGGAGCCTTTATCATAAGCCACAGTAATAAATAGAGATACATGAATCATGCTTCTGGTAACTTACCAATTGGTTACTTTTGGAGACGGCACCACCAACACCAGCTCCAGCTGTTGCAAGAACAGTGCTGGTTGAAATACTTGCTGAAAAGACTGAAGATGACGTGGAAGTTTGAGTGGACGGCGATGCCTGTTTCAGCTTAGCCTGAGTTTGCTGCTGCTGCTGCTGCTCCTCTGCTTCTTGCTGAGCAGAAATAAGCATCTGTGGCTGAGATTTCTCCTGAAATGTATCAACTATCTTCAGCTCCTCAAAAATCCGATCCTTTCTCAATTTGTTTCTTTGTTCTTCCTTCATGGCTTGATTCAGACAAGTTTTATCATCCTATGGTAATAGAAAACATCATGAAAAAAAGGATATAAACTAAAATTTACAATAGTGAATGATGGTAAACATCACAAATCCTTAAAAATCAGCAGATAAGAAATTCACCTCATCAACCAGTACCTGTAATTCTTTTGACTTGGTTTGAGTTGTAATTGCATGATTTCAAATTACCCATGAATTTCTCTTATTTTCAAATTGAAGATTATTCTGACTTATGGGCAAGGTGGGAGCCATATGGCCACTTTCTACTATAGCACTGATTTCTTGCAAAGTATGATCAGTCTGAAAAAATTAATAGTCTTATAATCCATCACTTTTGGATTCACTGAGCAAGAATTTACAAAATTGAACAATTATTAATTTTCATTATTAAGAGGCTTTTTGACTGTATTGTATAAAGAGTTCAAACCACATACCTTTTCAGAACTTTTGTCATCAAGCATTTTGACATGGGTCTGCTGCTGTTCAGACTCTTGCTGAGCAGAAATGAGCATCTGATATTGATTTTTACCATGAAACTCTCTCTCCACTTTCTTAAGCTCTTCAAATATCTGTTGCTGTTCCATCTCTTTTGTGGTTTGATTCAGACATGTCTTATCATCCTGAGGGAGAAAAATATGGAGAAGGTTAGCCGAGATTCCAAGTATTTGAATTCAATTTAGTTTCTTAAAATATTTCTTCCTTGACACCCCTCTCTGAACTCTGCCCTGTCATGTCTCTATATGCCTCAGATATTTCCTTACTTTACCGAGTCCTAATATGTGCTAATCATGTCTCAGTACAACAGATAACAAACAGTAAGTTACTGCACATGTAATGTACCCCCATGATCAATTTATCTCACCTTCCAGTAGACAGGAGAACACTTTGCAGCATATGAAAACATTTCTGATAACAAAAAGTGTTATTTCATATCTATTTTTATTACAGAACTTGAGATGTGGCTACCTCTTTCTTAGGTATGATTTCTTTCCAGCAGAGGTCCCCTTCATAATTGACAGAAGGTATTAAACTAGAGAACACTTTTGAAACAGGCAAAGTAAAGCAAGACAAGGGGATAGTTTTTAAAAATATATGCAATATAAAATCAAACAAATAATAATTAAATTTTCTTTTAAAATATACATTTAAAAACAAACGGGTAATTAAACAAAATCTTCACATAAAAATATCATTAAACGAGCTTGAAACTATGCTCTACATTCAAATACCTTTTCAGAACCTTTGTCATCCGAGACCTCATCTTCATTGTAAAGTTGAAAATTTTCAGTTATCACAGGGCTATAAAATTTATTTGCCATTCTTGATTCAGCTTGTACTGCTGCAGGTCTTTTAATCAGCGATTTTGAATAATTCTGATAAATGAAGTCTGAATTTTTCACTGGGGAACAAAGAATTCATTTTAAAAAATTAATTTTTTTAAAAAACATTTTATATAACAAATACATACACATTCAAGGTCTTAAATACATTAGGCAAAACAGAAGAAATATCTGAAATATTGCATCCTAATTTGTAGGTTCAGAAAAACATCTATCAATATTTCAAACCATGTTAGAAGCTGAAATAAGTCTCCAAACCCATTTCAAAATAATTTTTAAGAAGCTATTTCCTACATTGCATTTTAAATTTTCCATCAAAATTTATGAGTTCTTTCCTTTTCACGACAGACACATTTTTCAAATTCCTCTGACTTCTTTTGAAGAAACAGCAAATAAAATTTATCTGCATATTGAATACAGCTCCTGTCTCTGATATTAAATTTTAGATCTGCCATTGAAAATTCAATTTCATTTGCCCAAGGGATTTAAATGGTTGTAAAACAAAAAACAAAAAAAAACCTGCTTTTCAATCAGGCTCATGCATTTCTCTGAAACAAAGACAATGCTACAGAATTTCTGTAAATTAACTAAACACAGATTATTTCTTACACTTCGATCTACTTGCTATACTTTAAAATAATAAACTTGAATAAAATTTCCAGATACATGAACCGTCAGAATGTTCCCATCGGTTCACTTTAAGTAACACATTTTAAACACTACAACTTTAGTAAAAACCACAAACAGAAAAGAAAAAAAACTCTTGGAGAATTACCTTGAATATTAGATGGCAAGTTGACATTCACCATTGGAATCTGGGAATCCGGTTCGCTTGGAGGGACAATGTTTGCAAGTCCTTGCACAGGAACTCGAGGCTAACAATCATTTTTTAAAAAAAATTTATTTGTTTAATTTTGAATAGACAGAAGTTAATAGTAGAGAAAGGAAATGGGTAACATGGGTTTTCATTGAAAAAAACAAAAAAAACAAAAACAAAAAACCAACAATAAAACAAGGTTCATCAGATACATTTCAGTATAATATATGAAACATTTAAGTTTGATGTTACTTTTAACTGCAGGAAGGTTAAATAGCATCTTGAAAAGAAAACAAATCAGAAAAACGACTTTAAAATAAGGACCAAAGGTACTTATGGACAATTAAATGTTTGATGGCATTACTTTACAAAAGTGTATGATATACCTCTACCATGGGGACATCAGCTGTATTCAATTGTCCTACTGGTTCAGGAGCAGCCATGAATCGATTTGGCCATTCCAACAAAAGCTTCACAACTTGGGTATGACCACCTTTGGCAGCTTCGATGACCATTGTTGAACCATCCTAGAGAACAATGACAAAAAATGTTTCAGGTCTTGACAACAAAACACAATTCCAATTTCTTTCGTCACTGTTCTTTTTCTACTTCTGGAGGATTTACAATACATAAGCTTAAGAATTAAAACACTAATCAATGCGATGTAGATGCAGTCTGGCCAAATATCAAAATAATCAAAGCCTGTTATAGATCAAGCAGGAACAATAGAACAAGACTTAAGAGAATAATATAAAAGAAATTAAAATCAATAATCATCTGAATTATTATCCATATAAGACTGGGTAGATATTCTCCAGTGAAATGTTTACAAATGTCTTGAAATCAGAGTACTTCAAGTCAGATATGAAAATTCAGTTATCTGGATCAAGTGAACCTTTCATTAACAAAATCAAAAAAGGTTTGAAAACGTCAAATAGTGATGTAAATCAGTGTAAAATACAAAAAACTTTTGAAAGCTACCTTCAACTTATGATACAGATCTGCATGTTGAGTGAGCAGTAACTCAACAACTGTGTAATGTCCACCAGCACAGGCAAGTGAAAGCACAGTATGGTCATTGGAGGTAGTGGCTCTATTCACATCAGCACCTTAATAAAGAGAATCACAAGCGAATGAGAACAAAAATTTAAATTCAGTAAAAATGAAAAATGCACACCATTCCAATGCGATATCTTTTAATTGTAGTCAAGCATGGTTTTCTCTTATTTTTAACTCTCAGAAACTTGATCAGATTTGCACTTTGTGGACAAAACTAGATGTTTACTACTTGTAAAACATCACACAACAACTGTATCTATTTCAATTCTTATGGCACTGGGCGTTTCTGGAAAAATTCACACTTTCCTTGCTCATATCTGTTTCCTTGTTTCTAATCTCAAGCAAAAGAGTGTGGTGGTTTTTGTTTCCTTCTCTATCTCTCAAGAACTGGGTACTGTACTATATTCAAACTCAAAACAAAACAAAAAAAGTCTTCTGAAGAAAACTACATCTTTTAATACATTATGAACACTTATGAATCTTAAATTCAAAGTACAAACCTTTGCTAATAAGAAATTGCACAGTACACAGGTGTCCAGCGCGGGCAGCTTTCATTAAAGGTGTACGTCCACCTTCAGATTCATGCTCCTGTAGAATTAAAAATATTAATTTCAAAATTAATATTATATATATATACTAATATATATATTACAAAATTTACAATCTTTTCCCATGGCATGAAAGAAAATAGCCATGAAACCAATGATGAACAAAGAGAAAGGAAAGAATGTAAAGAAGAGACAAATCTGATTTTGACAACATTTTTTCCAAATAAAATTGCAATAAACAGTAAACTAATTGCACAAGACTTACTTGCTGTGTAACCTAAACACATTTTCAGATAATCATGACAATAATCGTCACTCACCAAATTTGCTCCGCATTTCAGAAGAGCTTCTGCCACATCTGTGTGTCCATTTTCACAAGCATAGGTCAGAGCTGTGTCTCCAGTACCAGTTGTTGCTTCCACTTTGGCACCTTTATGAGGTAACAGGACAAAAACAAATTTACAATCTGCTATGAGTTATCAGTACATGAATTAAATGAGCACATCTTTACAATCCAAGTAAAAAACCCTTACACATCAACGATGGTGATTACAAAAATATTACTGACATCATGAAAATGGTGTAAGAGACAATAAGTCATTAAAAGGACAGAGGACGCAGCTCGAAGAACTGAGACAGACTTGGGGCAGAGGGGAACTGTGGTAGAATATAAAACAAAAAACAAAATAATGATTTTTACATATGAAGGAGGACGGGAAGGATATAATTCATTAAAAACAATTCTAAAATGGAGCTTGGCAATTAAAGAAAGGTTGGAAGATCAAAGCTAAGATGGATGGATTATAAGAGTTGGTTTGATCTAAAACGCTGCAATTGACCAAGATATGTGGAGATATGAATTCCCTAATGCAGCCTTGAAAGTTTGGTGGGACAAGCTGAAGGAAGAAAAGGACAGTGTTTTATATAAATAAAAAATTACAAACCCTTCAGTAACAAGAATGATACAAGCTCAAGATGGCCTTCCTGTGCTGCCTCCATCAAGGGAGTGCTGCAACCCAATTCAATATTGGCTCCTTGATTTAAAAGAAACTCAGCCACTTCTAGAAATCCTCCACAACAGGCCAGTGTAAGGGCAGTTTCCTGGGTTTCCTCTGTTTGAGCGTTAATATCAGCATCTGTGGAAAAACAAACGTTTCCACTGAGCCTTAAATGTTACACATAGAACACTCACAAGTTCGTATAGGCAGACAATTACAATAAAATTCAAAGACAGATAAATTCTTCAGTCTATACCATTTTTCAAGTCTCAATTTTAGAGATACTTCAAATCAAAGAAAAAGGGATATTTTCCAAAGATATTTACACTCAAGGGAAGAGCAATGAGACAGTGTAAGACACAATGAAACTTTTCACATTCACTAGGAGTCTCACCTCTAGACAAAAGCAGTGCCACCATCTCTTCATGGCCTTCTCTCGCGGCTTCCATCAGTGGGGTGTAACCCTCATCATTGACCTCCTCAATATTGGCACCGCGCTCAATGAGAAGACTTGCCAACTCAATATGACCACCACATGCTGCTAATGTTAGTGGTGATTCAAAGCTATCTGCTGGCATATTGACCTAAAGGTAGAAAAACAAAGCATATTTATCTTTAACAATATTGCAAAATAAACTATTTGAAAAATAATGAACAAGTAGCTCTTTCATCTCAGTCATACAAAATTAACCTTGAGGAAAAGTCAGGAATTCTGGTCACAAACAAATTAAAAGAAAACATCAATGTGAAAGCAGGTTGAATAACAACCAAGCATGTCACAGGACTTGCCTGAGCACCACTATCCAAAAGCAACCTTGCTACTTCTACATGTCCATCCATGGACGCTTCCATCAGAGCAGTGTGCATTTCGTCAGTCTTGTGTTCTTGATCTGCCCCAGCTTCAAGCAAGAACTTCACCATATCCAAGTGACCTGAAAAAGCAAGGTAAATGAGTGACAGAGGATGAATATATTTATTGTAAAATTTAGGATTTGCTGAAAATTAATTGACCTATTCTTTGCTAAAAAGCAAAGACAAAAGAGCAGTTCATCTGTTACATATTTGTTACTTCAGTTTACAGGTCTTAACCCTGTGAACCCGAGCACCCGGAAAAGCGGGCAAGCTATAATAAGACAAATCCCCGAGCACCCAGGCATTGAAACATTCCATTACGCAAATTATTCTCAGGAGCCCAAGGGAGGGTTGGGTTTTTTTTTAGCCTTGGGAGCGAAGGGTTCACAGGATTAAGTGTAAGGTCTACATTTCACTGTGATCTTGGAAAAGCAAAAGATTCTTCAAAGTGGAGTTTCTAAATTTTATGCTCATTGTTTAACTTTTTCAACAGGAATCGACCTCAGATGCACCAAAATCATGAAGAAGGAAAGATACGAATATGGTTGACTTAAGGCACAAAAAATACCTGAGGATAGAACATTTACATTCAAGATGAACAAATTTATATGCAATGGCATCTGAGAAAGCAATCAGTCTTTGATGTCTTATCGTAGATGAGAGTTTAAAACACAAAAACCAAAATTCAAAACTACTGTAACTTAGAGAAATCCCACCCTGACCTTTCTTGTATATATTTTTTGTTAAAGCATTCGGGCAATTGCCATCCATCGAGGGATGATAAACTAGTCCAATTTAAACAAAAAAGATTAATAAAACAAAACAAAAAAATTAAATGAAGATCTGACAATGGCCAAGCATGGATGTATGACAAGAAACTAGTCCAATAACAAAAAATAAATAAATTTAAAACAAAAAAAGGCCTGCAAGTCAGGTAATTTGGTAACTGCAGAGCTGCCAACCCCACTCCATTGAAAAGTGTAAGATCAGTGAAGAAAAAGTGTACAATCAGATGAAAAAATGTACAATCCTAATCGGTGCATGTAACATCTATCCAACCGATCACTTTTGCATAACGGTTGACTCAAGCCGCACGGAATTAAAAACGATAACTTTAAGAAACGGTATCAAACAAGATGTGGTCTATACTGTACAGTAGGTCTACATGTTATAGGAGATGAAGTCTATATTTTATAATACAAAGGACTTATGTAGTATCGCTCATAATGCATGACAGTCACTTCAAATGATACGATCAGTGACTTGCTGGATACGATCAATAAAAGCAGCCACAGCAAATGTAAAGATCTATTTTCTAATTTTCCGTTTTCCGTTCAAATGTGACTGGTCTATAGCCCTTATAGCTGCTGGGCGATCCAACCCGACATCGACACTTACAGATAAGCGTACGATCACACTAAAAAAGTGTAAGGCGTAAAAAAAAAAAAGTAAAGTTAGTCCCGAACCCATGACTGAGTGTAGGGGAATTGGTGGTAGAGCCCTAATTATACTAGGCATACGGTATAATTTTGTAGTTTGCCATTGCTTTCCAAGCCGACTTTACTTCCACCAAGTCTAGAAAGACCGAGCTACTCATTTATACTGCTGGGTGAACAGGGGGCCCCGAAAAAAACCCACTGCCCAGCTGGGGATCAAACTCGGGACACCTCGCATAGCAGTCAGCCCCTCTACCAACTGAGCTACCAGCGTACGAGGGGTAAAAAAAAAGCGCATACAAATACTTTTTTGACTAAGATTGGCAGCTCATTAACTGCCATTCATTCCTGTACAATAACAGCGAAGTCCAATAAAAGATATAACGTACCAGTTGCTGTAGCACTATGTCTGAGATGGAATCCATTTCCACAACAACAGTGAAAATGGAAGCAAAACTCAAACCCTTTATAACATGTTCTCTTAAGAAAAAAAAAAAAAAAAAAAGAAGAAAAAAAGTAACAGCTGTACCTTTGTAGCAAGCAAGTGTCAAGGCACTCTCCTTAAACTCATTGGAGTGGGTATTGATGCCAGCACCATGCTCTAACAAAATTTTAGCCACTTCTACATGGCCTGCAGAAGCAGCCTCCATGAGAGGAGTATGGCCATTTTCATTGTGAACTTCCACATTAGCTCCATTCTTCATCAATTCTTCTACAACTTCCTTGAATCCTCCACATGCTCCATAGTGTAAAGGAGTATTTCCTGAAACAAAGATTACATAAATACATGAAATCAAATCAATATGTTAATGAAAGAATTTCACACTTCTGATTCATTTCATAATCTAAACAAATTAAACAGATTGACTTCATATCATTCAATGGCATCAAATTCAACAATAGAAAATCATAGCCTAGATCATAGATCATTGCCCACATCTGCTCTAAGTGAATACTAATATCATGCAAAATCAGACTCCAACTGCACAAAAAAAATGAGTAAGAATACACTGACTGACCTGCAGAAGAATGGGCATTAATATCTGCTTTGTGCAGAAGTAACAGCCGTACAATATCAACATGTCCTCCACTTGCAGCTTCCATCAATGGAGTACAGTCTCCTTTGAGTCCCCTATCTTCAACATTGGCTTTCATAGCAAGCAATACCTGATTAATGAGAACAAATGGTTGGGCATGAAAATAGAAAAACAATCAACAAGACAGATTAAGTATGTGGTGCGATTGTGTTTCTTTACATTTCTTTTATAGTAAATCATAGGAAACGTCATGATATCAAGCAAAAATATTTTTGCTTAAAGATTGTGTAGAAAAAGAAAACATCTATGGGAAAACATATCCTACTATCAATGATGACTATAACATATTACACGTACATAGCATATAAGCATATCATTAAAGACCATATGTTATTTGGAAATGTTAATTCCTTTTTGTTATAAATTTCAATCAACATGATAGCTCCATAGCGGATAAAACAATCAGTGCAAAACTACAGTTTAAGGTAAACACCTATCAAAACAGAAGTTTTAGAGAGAAATCCCTCTTAGAAATGTACAGGCTTAAGCATATATATGAACTGAGTTTGTTTTATTTCAAAGGGCTGTTATTTTCTTTGAAAGAATTTTTAATTATAAGTTCACAAAAAGCTGAGATGTTTTCTTTCTCCCTAGTTTAAGAAATACACAATAAATAGAGTAAAAAGTAGACAGATTTATATTTTTCAAAAACAGAAATATTAACCTGTGCTAGCTCATAATATCCAGCTGAACAGGCAAGGGACAACAGGCTTTCTCCTTCTTCTGGTGAGTCAGCAGTTCCTGCACATGATCTGGGCCCAAATGACTCACTTTCACCACTTGTTTCCAAAGGAACTCTTTAATAAGAGAGAGAAAATGAAGTGAAAAAGGGAAAGGAAGGTTTTATGTTCAGCTTCACCCTAAGAAGGAATTAAGCTTTAGCTAAAAATACAGAATTTTTTTAAAAAGTAAAGTTAATTGACTGAATAGTCGAATGCAAGATAATCTTTTTTTAAAAAGTGAGCTTTTTAAATGTGCTCAATCCAGTATGTGTGCTCAAAGCACTGTAAAAATGTTCCCCTAGCAGGTATATCCTCTGAGGAGTATACAGTAAAGTGTAGCACATTTTGCTAGATACTCATTAAATACCTGAGTTGAGTGAAGCAATTAGGGAAGATTTTCTTGCTTAAGGAAAAAAACACTAGTTGTCGCGGGCGGGAATCAAACCAGGGACCTCACAATCCCAAGCTGAAGCCTTGACCAATGAGCCATATATTATTTCTTTTTTATTTGTATAACCTTTTCAAATTTAAGCAACCCATATATGAAACCACCATAGCAAAACGGGAAAAAAAAAAGGTAGATTTTATGAAGTGTTTTCAAAAGTGTGTCATAAAAGTCATGATAGAGTTGTAATACAAAATTATTATCTTTAAATTTAGTCTTTTAATCCAATCATCTTTTATAATGATAATACTTGGGGTAGTTGAACTATTATTATTATTATTATTAATATTATTATTATTTCTTTAATTGAGCATATGTCATGTAGAAATAGATGTTCCATGATTTCACAAACCTTTCTCCTGAAACAGGCTGGCCTTGAGTCTCCCTCATACGGTGCAATGATTGGGCAGCTTCATCAAGGGCACTGCTAACAGACGAGGTTAAAGTGCGTAACACTTCGGGATCTGACAAAGCTTTTCCATCTTTGGATGACAACTTTGCTATTCCTGGAAAACACATTGATGATAATGATATTTGTTTAAAAAAAAAAAATACACAAAACTAATCTATTACCTTAAAAGCAATCTTGACTTTTCTGAATACAGTGGTCTATGCATAAGAGACCAGTCTACAGGTGACAAAAAAAGCAGCCGCGTAGGCAGCCGGGCTCTTATAGGAGGTTAGGGGAGGTGGTTAAACATAACATGTCTCCTCCCAACAAGTAGTTTTGGTCAATATCCAGGGTTAAAAGAATTGCTTGAACAAAACATGATTGAAGATGGACATGTTTCATTGCATAAACAGGCTAGTAAAGTGAATGGCGACTCACAAAATTGTAAGTCAATGAAAAAGTTTTGAGAAATGGAACCAAGCACGCAGAGGGAGCAAGGAGGCACCTATAATCCACCAGGGCCGAGCATAGCATTATCATTGTGTAATCACAATTGTCACCAGTGTATGCCAGATCACTGCTCTGGTCAGCAGCAAATTGTTGAATGGGTAACCCAGATGGCCACGCCAGCCACCAGTCACAGTGACAGGCAATACCTTGCCACTAAGCCCTATAGCCGGTGTCTGGTGAATGATATCTCAGCTGCCAGCCAGCACAGGTGCACATATCAAGAGTATGCATACTAATCAGGGCGCAGACACTCATTTCATCATTTTACTTCACACTGAGAAGAAACTTGGAAACAAATCGGGAAAAGAAAAAAAAAAAGGTAATTTTCTGAGGATTTGGCCCGGTGAATAAAGCAGCTTCTTAGGTGGACATTGGGTCTGGGGACCGGTCTCTTAGGGAAGACATGAAGAGAAAAAAATCTGTAACACAGGAACAGCAGCCTCTAAGGCAGACTGAGCTCTGACACAGCGGCCTCTTACTTGAATACCAATGTATTACAAAACAAATTATTGAACCAGATTTTTAACCTTGTGCTTTGCCTATCTATTAATTGGCACTTCCAAAAGCCTAACTGTTGAATGCATCAAGTGATATTTTGCCAAAGAGACCATGAAATGTCTCAAAAGCACTTGGCATATGGCAGCTCTGGACAAAACGAACTCTTCTTCACCAATACCGCAATTTAGAGACCCGGCATCCTCCCTTCTAGGAATCTTTTAAGATATGGAAGTCAAGACCATGCATTAATGCATCAATTGTCTACTGACAATCCAATCACAGATATCCTCAACTCCTTTAGAAATGAGATGACAATGAGCATTGGGATTGTTCTCTAGTGGGGGGATAACGAGGGGTGGAACTAGAACTGACACATAAATATGTTTGCTGTAAAGTCACAATATCGTTCCGCCCTACCTACAGGCTTTCAGCTGTAAGTAGGCCTATAATTTCCCCTTCCATACTTTCTTTGTTTAATGTCCAACATTTGCATCCATATAGTAGGACTGACCATTCATAATGTTTTCATTACCCTTATTTTGGTGTTCTTTCCTATGTTTCTGTTTGTCAGTACTGATTTCATTTTTTGCAATGTAGCTTTGGCCATGGCTATTCTTTTTAGTTGACCTTTGCATTTACCATCTGATGTTGGGTAATACTGAATTTTTACAACCCCTTAACAAGTGGACCAGCCATACATGTTTTGGGATGGAATTTTTTTCCTTTTAAATTGTTTTCCTTTTTTGTTCTTTACCATTTTTCTTAGACAAATCATTTGAAACTCAAATGCACCAAGGCCAAATCTAAGATCCTTTTCATGGGGTTTTTTTCGGATAGTTTTTCAGCGAAACGTGGAACTCAGGTCAAAAGATGATAAAAGTTGGCAAATTCAATCTCAAATTTGTCTTATCATTGATCAACGAGTAGAGTAAGAAATCCAGGAAAGGCAGAGGATGACATATGCTCAAAGCACTTCAATTTCAGTCAAGAAATTGATTAGAAATAGCTTCAAACGTCCTTGTATTTGTCTGGTTGAGGACTTAATGCTTATATGACTAAAATACCTCAACTAGCAAATATCCAAGACTTCAACATAAAAATCGTACACCTATTTCATACCTGCATTCAGTTAATTGGTAGATCAAAGATGGGTAATTACATCAAACATTAAGAATTTTTGTGTTTCCATAGAAATTAAGGAAAGTAAAGGAAGGCTGTTTGGAATTCTACACTGACGAATATATATAATAAAAATAAAATAAATGAAGATGATGTTTTACTAGGATTGGTCACTTAACGATACACTTCACAAAGTTCCATACCTGCAGCCTCTAAAAGGGCTTCAAGCCTGGCTTGGGTTTGTGGGTCGACGTTTTGAATTCCATGTCCTTCTGCCTCACTTGTCTCAGCAGGCAGAAGAAATTTAGATTCCTCAGGTTCATTGTCTTCAATGTCACCATCTTCAAGCATGAAAGAGTCAACCTTGGTTAAAAGAGTAGAAAAAAAAAATCATTAACATAATATTGGGGCTTGAACACTGACAAAATGTAGCTGTAGATGTCTATGTTGGGGTGAGGAGAGAGATGGATTAAATGAGTTATAAAATGGGGGCACAGCATACTACTTGCTTATAACAACGCCAACAGAAATATTTCACTCTTCTATGATTGCAGCTTGTAAGGCACATAAGTTTAGTAAACAAGAGAAAGACAATAGACAAGGATAAGAGAAAGAAAAATACACAGGAACAAGAGAAAGAAAATAAACAAGAACAACAGAAAGAGGTTGGGCAAGAACAAAAGAAAGAAAAATAAACAAGAATGAGAGAAAGAAAATAAACATGAACAAGAGAAAGAGGTTCGACAAGAACAAGAGAAAGATAATACAGAAGAGCAAGCGAAATAAATTAAACAAGAACAATAGAAAGAGGTTGAACAAGAACAAAGGGAAGAAAACAAACAACAACAAGGTAAAGAGTATGGACAAGAAAAATAGAAAAAAATGAACGAGAGCAAGACAAAGAGAATTATTAGGAACACGAGAAAGAGGATGAATACAACCAATAGAAAGAAATTAAACAAGAACAGCAGAAAGAGTATGAATACAACCAATAGAAAGAAATTAAACAAGAACAGCAGAAAGAGGAAGAATACAACCAATAGAAAGAAATTAAACA
>JAOYNN010014364.1:0-13014 GCA_025770095.1 Goniobranchus kuniei | reverse complement strand
TTTTTTGATGATGATGATGATGTTGATGATGATGATGTTGTTGTTGGTGCCTATGATGTTGGCAATGATGATGGCAATGATGATGATGATGATGATGATGGTGGTGGTGGTGGTGGTGATGATGATGATGATGATGATGATGATGATGACGACGATGATGATGATGATGATTGCGATGATGATGATGGTGGTGATGATGATGATGGTGATGATGATGATGATGATGATGGTGATGATGATGGGAATGATGGTGATTGCGATGATGATGATCATGATGATGATGATGATGATGGTGGTGGCGGTAATGATACTGATGATGATGATGGCGATGGTGATAATGATGATGATGATGATTGTGATGATGAAACTGATGGCGATGATGATGATGATGATGATGATGATGATGATGATGGCGATGATGGCGATGATGATGATGATGATGATGATAATGGTGAGGATAATGATGATGATGGCGATGGCGAGGATGATGATGCGATGATGATGGTGATGATGGCGATGATGACGATGATGATGGTGGTGACGATGATGATGATGTTGCTTTCGAGGAATGATGATGATGATGTTATTTTACTAGGCGAACCATTTCTTAGTAACAGTTGAAGACATTGCTGTTTGGTAGACCGTCCTTCATATTGACAGATGCAACTTCAAACGAGTTGTTCGAGCTGTTCATGCCCTTGATCTAAAGTCATTCCAAAGATGTATACCTATGTTCGATTTTCAATCCCTTGTTCTTTCATTTGTAATATAATTTCAGACTGACGATTCAGCACCTGTGATGTGTGCACATCGAGACACAAGTGAATGGATTGTGGTCGGCCTGTTCACAACTCCTGGTTTCTCGTGTCTGAACGGAGAATATGTGTTAGTATTTGTCATTACTATGTAATATACCATGCGTGTCCTCATAAGTATGAGTAGAAAAAGATCCTTGAAATAAAACAACAGGTATCCCATCCAATACAATTTTGCACATCTCTAGCAGTCCATTTCGTTGTTCCGTTTCAACTGCGCTGCGTGTTAGAGACGTCTAGCTATGCACATTCAATTGTATGTGTATCAAATAGTTGTTTGAGAGGAGGATCCATTTACGGGTGGTATTTAAATAGACGTGAGAGCTAATTAAAAATCACTCACATTGCTTTTTGACCTATACCGAGCACCATACAAAAACCCCCAGCCTCCCATGCCGGATGTAGCTGACAACACATTCCTCCGCTGTAAACTCAAGCTTGAAAACTCCACACACACATTTCCGGTAGACCCACGCTGTGTAGACAGGTGAACGCGTTCTAGATACCAGTTCACAGAGCTATCGTTTTACTACGAGTAAGGTGCACTAATGCATAGAACGTCAATAGGATTACCATAAGCACTATATGAGTAAGGCGCACTAATGCATAGAACGTCAATAGGATTACCATAAGCACTACAATGTCAGACATTAAACTTCATCACATCAATAACAACGCGTGAGGCCGTTCTGGGTCACCTCTCACACTCGTAAGATACATGTTGGTGAAAAAGTATGGTGCTCCAAAAAGCGAACTATGACTAATTCCGTATGCGAATCATTGATGACAAAACAACTGTAATATTCCGTTCTAGGACTCTATATGTAAGTGAGTGTTTAATTTTGAAATAAGTGCTACTGTTCCAGGAATGTGTTAGATAAGAGATAACAGCATTTCCATACTGCCACTGACATATTGACTGAGCATTATCGTAACTAGTTGATATTCCTGTTCCACGAATGGGTTGAAGACATGCATACGATACCCACATGTTCTAGTTCTACGGTTACCTTGTTCCTCACTTCCGAAGTACTTCTTTAAATGCTGTCCTTCTGGGCCTATCAGTTGGGCTGGTATTCATGCAGCAAAACAGTCAGTCCTGAAGAAATCCGTCGCAAACATCGGTCTCATTCCACTTCTGCTTGATAGCTCCTACAACGCTGCCATGATCAGATACGACATGGACATCATTTCCACCTCAGTGCATCATTTAAACTAGGGACAAGTACCAGTGCTTTCTATGGACCAGCAACTGCACGCTCTGCCAAAGGAAATACAGTGGGAACTTCTAGACACCTACGGAGAGATGAAATTTGTCATCATGCCTGGCGGGCTGCACATTGAAATGTCAGCAATGAAGCTGCTGAGAGACTTGTTTTGTGGAAGTGGATGGCCTCATATAATGACCATAGTTGATGTTGCAGCCTCAGGCTGAGTCTTTAGTCAAGGACAGTCACCTCACAAGACTCGTCAGGTCCACCAGGTAACAGCAACTGCTCTTCAGCAAAAGGCCTTTTCTGCGTTCCTACTGTCTAGTGCCAAGGGTATCGGAGCTTTGAAGACGGGTGAACCAAGATGGAGAACGATCAGCCACAGTTTGCATACTGGATACTGGTTTTGAAATTGAAAATCTTGTGTCCTTCAGTTTGTCAACTCAATCCGTTCTACTGAGTTCAAGAAGTATAAAGAGTCGCTGACAATGCTCATACTTTGGTTCTTTGCCCTTCACCACATCAAATATACCCGCTGGCTGGCTGTGCACATTCGTGATTTGTCCATGCTGGAGTCATCACATTCTGCTGTTTTTCAGGAGTTCATGGCAGGTTCCTTCATTATACAAAAGAGTCAGTGGGTCCTCTCTTCCATCGCTTTGGACCAAGCTCATAAGCAAAGCAATGTCTTGGTCAAAGGCGAGAGAGGAGCAATTGGTTAAACTAGTATTTTGAACGCACTTGAACGCTGGATGATTGCTATCTTTATTGAATGATATTATATGATGTGACGAGGATGACACAATGATGATGCTATAGAGGTGCATCCGTAAAGTGGATAAAACTCGACTGTGTGGTTCCGGTCTTCCCATTAGGTCCATAGCACACCCATTTTGGGTAGGAGCCGCCGGCAGGGGCCCGAAAGAATCCCGGTGTCTGTGGAATTCGAATCTGCGACCTTCCAGACGTAAGTCCGTCGTGCTAACCACTACGCCATAGCAGCTGATGAGGTCGACAAACTTCGTGCAGATCCATCTCTGCCAATTCCAGATGATCTGCTCGACGTCACATACCTGCTACTGGATGAATTGGATCTGGAATGTTTATTAGCGTACTTCACATCCCAACCTGACATAGAGACAGCTGCAGAGATTCAACAAGCGCCAATCTATTCACCATTCAAGCGACTGAATTGTGGATTGATTTTGAGATGGTAGTCTAGTGAATAGACTGAGAAAAGTTATAATGACCTACTTTGACAGCTGGCCACACCCACTTCCGGTCAAAGATCATCGTGGATCCCTCGCTTATTTGAAAGGTAAATATCTTAGGAGACATATACAACTTACAGCCTGCCTGTAACATGAAGTGCAGCACACATCTATCTTCCGTCATTAAGGGACCCCACTATAGAGACATCCTATCAATTTTTCCGTACAAGTTTTAAATTGGAAACTGAAATCTCAGAGGAGTCATGCGCATTCTTCAGAGAATACCCATTTTACAAGTTTTGGCCTTTTCTGAGCACCGTGTTGATGGTGTTGAGCGGCCAAATGGTCATTGACCTTTTATGACTCGAGGAGGGTGGGGAAATTGTGAGTGGTGCATCTTCAATGAGGTATTTCCAGGTGCTAGGGAAGTTGAAATAAGTGTTGATTCGGAAACTTTTCAACACGGGTGATCAGCTTTTCATGCAAGATGGGGCGACAGCCCACAATTACAGAATGTCCATGGACTAGCTGAAGCACAACTTTGTGGCCAAGGAGATTTCAAAGAATGCTGACTTCAAGTGAACTCCGTATTCCACTGACTTTAATCCTTTAAACATTTTCTGTGGAGGCATCTAAAGGAGAGAGTGTACAGACAAAATCCACAAACTGCTGTGCAAAATGGGACACGTCATACCTATGCCACGCTTTAAACACGAGGGACTGGACTGTTTGAAGAGGAGAGCACAACTGCCACAAATATTGAGCACTGAATTTGAATTAACTATTTTTGATTTGCACCGACATTCAACTCCAAACTTTTCATTGTTGCATTTTCCACATTTAAATGTTGTTGTTTCTGTTATGTTTGGCACTAGGATTCAAAAAATTAAATTTTTGGATAATCGCAAGTTTCAGTTTTTAAGAATATACGTTTGTGGTTGTTATTTTACAAACATGATTTTTTTATATTTTCTGTCGTTTAGTCTTTAAATTAGATAATTAAAAATTGCCATTAATATCTTGTGTCAGTCTCTAATTTGGCGCTTTTCAGAATATAACTGTTGAGTTATTAACATATTTGGTACTCAAACTTATGGGAAGCATATGGTAGTGTAATACTAATTTGCCTACCAATGAAAACTGTGAATCTAGATTATCATCATCGTTGATTATCATCATTGATTATCATCATCTCAGATTGTTTTGCCACTGCTGGCAGCTGGCCCCCACAGTTTGTGGCGCAAGGTCATACACTGAGCCACTCTCATCCATTATCTTCCCCCACAGTCTTTCGATCTAATTCTCCATTTCTCGTTAGGTCTTCATTTCTCCCTCCTGTCTTCTCTGGGTGTCCATTCTATAATCTAATTCTCCATTTTTCGTTAGGTCTTCATTTCTCCCTCCTGTCTTCTCTGGATGTCCATTCTATAATCTAATTCTCCATTTCTCGTTAGGTCTTCATTTCTCCCTCCTGTATTCTCTGGGTGTCCATTCTATAATCCTCTTGGTCCATTTTTGATGTTCATTCTGGTTACACATCCTGCCCACTATCCTCTCAAGCTTTCCATTGTTTCTGCTATATCTCTCACGTTGGTTTTTGATGTTATAACCACATTCTGGATTTCATCTATCCTTCTGACATTCAGAAGCGATTTTTTCATGCTTCTCTAGACTATTGATAAATTTCTTTTTTGATGTTTCGTGAGAGGCCATATTTCTGCACCGTATACCATACCTGGCATAATGACTTTGTCCATGATCATCATTTTCAGGCACATTGAAATTTTGCTGTTTTTCAAGAAGTGGGTATATTCTCCAAACCTTTGACTTCCTTGTGCTTTCCTCTGATCTGTCTCTCTTTTTTTATTCCATTTTCAGGGGCTACTAGTTTCAGTCTTCCTAAATACTTATATATTCATTTACCTCCTCCAGCAGTTCCTTATCTATCACGATTCCTTTCCTCTGCTTTCTTTTTGGTATTCCAACATACATTATCTTAGTGGTTTTTTTTTGTTCAATTTCATTCCATATTTCTTTCCTTCCTCATATACATCTTTTGGGCCGCTGTGGCATACTGGTAGAACGTAGGCCTGTTTGGTCCTAGCGGCTTCAGGTTCAGATCGCACTGCGGATACATGCGTTTTTTTCCATAAGCAAGAAAATTTAACCGAATTGCTTCACTCGACCCAGGTGTTAAATGAGTACCTTGAAACTGGCTGGTATTGTTGCGCTGACTCTGCTACATTTTACCGTATACTCCCCAGGGAGTATGACTGCTAGGGGATGAAGTTTTCTAAAACGCTTTAAAAGTATTGGTAGATACGTGAAAAGCGGTGCATAAATGCAATTTTTATCGTTTGAAAATCTCGATCAAGATGAAGCAAACATAAAATTGTAGGGTTAGTCTATAAAAGATAATAAATGACAAACACATTGGATATTTTAGACCAATGTCTTTCTTTAGATACAAAAAGACAAGAACGACAAAAAAAAACAACAAAAACAACAACAACAACAGGTATATGGAAGGGTAAATGAAAAACATATGTAAATACAATTACAGGAAATGAATTCAGACTTGGCTGATCTTGTATTACAGGTTGAAGAGAATGATAACAAGAAGTCTCCATTTCTACAACAAATGGATCATCCGATAAGTTCTCTGTTTTCCTTTCTTCTCATTTTATTGAACGCAGAGCATTTTCCAACTGTGCTCCTATAATGCTTTCCATTCTCACCGCAAACGTACTTTTAAAAAATACCTCTCAACTACAAACAGAGGAAATCTTGGATAACTGCGGCCTTACAAAGCAGATAGTGAACATAAAGATGGTTAAGGAAACTACAGACACACCAATCTGAAACAATCCAAAAAAAAGTATCAGGAACTGAAGAAAATGGCACAGAATCAGTGCAGAGAAGCCCCTACCAAGTAAAGTGAATAATATGCAGAAACGCCTATGCTAAGTAGGTGAATGATGCAATCAGAGAAGCCTATGCCAGGTACGTGAATAATGCAATCAGAGAAGCCTATGCCAAGTACGTGAATAATGCAATCGGAGAAGCCTATGCCAAGTACGCGAATAATGCAATCAGAGAAGACTATGCCAAGAGCGTGAATAATGCAATCAGAGAAGCCTATGCCAAGTACGTGAACAATGCAATGAGAGAAGCCTATGCCAAGTACGTGAATAATGCAATCAGAGAAGCCTATGCCAAGTACTTGAACAATGCAACGAGAGAAGCCTATGCCAAGTACGTGAATGATGCAATCAGAGAAGCCTATGCCAAGTACCGGAATAATGCAATCAGAGATGCCTATGCCAAGTACATGAATAATGAAATCAGAAAAGCCTATGCAAAGTACGTGAATAATGCAATCAGTTAAGCCTATGCCAAGTACGTGAACAATGCAATCACAGAAGCCTGTGCCATGTACGTGAACAATGCAATCAGAGAAGCCTATGCCAAGTACGTGAATAATGCAATCAGAGACGCCTATGCCAAGTACGTGAATAATGCAATCAGAGAAGCTTACGCCATGTACGTGAATAATTCAGACAGAAATGCTTACGCCATGTACGTGAATAATACCATCAGAGAACCTTAAGCCAAGTAAGTGAATAATGCAATCAGAGAAGCTTACGTCATATACGTGAATAATACAATCAGAGAAACTTACGTCATGTACGTGAATAATGCAAAGAGAGAAGCCTACGGCATGTACGTGAATAATGCAATCAGAGAAGCCTATGCCAAGTACCTGGATAATGCAATCATAGAAGACTATGCCAAGTACGTGAAGAATGCAATCAGAGAAGCCTATGCCAAGAACGTGAATAATGCAATCAGAGAAGCCTATGCCAAGTACGTGAATAATGCAATCAGAGAAGCCTATGCCAAGTACGTGAATAATGCAATCAGTGAAGCCTATGCCCAGTACCAGAATAATGCAATCAGAGAAGCCTATGCCAAGTACGTGAAAGGTGCAATCAGAGAAGACTATGCCAAGTACGTGAATAATGCAATCAGAAAAGCTTATGCCAAGTACGTGAATAATGCAATCAGTGAAGCCTATGCCGAGTACCGGAATAATGCAATCAGAGAAGCCTATGCCCAGTACCGGAATAATGCAATCAGAGAACCCTATGCCAAGTACCGGAATAATTCAATCAGAAAAGCCTATGCCAAGTACGTGAAAAATGAAATCAGAGAAGCCTATGCCAAGTACCGGAATAATGCAATCAGAGATGCCTATGCCAAGTACGTGAATAATGCAATCAGTGAAGCCTATGCCGAGTACTGGAATAATGCAATCAGAGAAGCCTATGCCAAGTACCGGAATAATGCACTCAGAGAAGCCTATGCCATGTACGCGAATAATGCAATTAGACAAGCTAAAGTCAAGTACGTGAATAATGCAATGAGAGAAGCCGACGCCATGTACGTGAATAATGCAATCAGAGAAGCTTACGCCATGTACGTGAATAATTCAAACAGAAATGCTTACACCATGTACGTGAATAATACCATCAGTGACGCTTAAGCCAAGTACGTGAATAATGCAATCAGAGAATCTTACGTCATATACCTGAATAATACAATCAGAGAAGCTTACGTCATGTACGTGAATACCGCAAACAGAGAAGCCTACGCCATGTACGTGAATAATGCAATCAGAGAAGCTGACGCCATTTTACGTGAATAATGCAATCGGAGAAGCCTATGCCAAGTACGTGAGTAATGCAATCAGAGAAGCTTAAGCCATGTACGTGAATATTGCAAACAGAGAAGCCTATGGTAAGTACCTGAATAATGCAATCAGAGAAGACTATGCCAAGTACGTGAATAACGGAATCAGAGAAGCCTATGCCAAGTACGCGAATAATGCAATCAGAGAAGCCTATGCCAAGTACGTGAAAAATGGAATCAGAGAAGTCTATGCCAAGTACCGGAATGATGCAATCATAGCAGCCTATACCAAGTACGTGAAGAATGCAATTAGAGAAGACTATGCCAAGTACGTGAATGATGCAATCAGGGAAGCCTATGCCAAGTACGTGAATAATGCAATCAGAGAAGCCTATGCCAAGTACGTGAATAATGCAATCAGAGAAGCTTATGCCATGTACTTGAACAATGCAATCAGTGAAGCCTATGTTAAGTACGTGAATAATGCAATCAGAGAAGCCTATGCCAAGTGCCGTACTAATGCAATCAGAGAGGCCTATTCCAAGTACGTGAAAAATGCAATCAGAGAAGCTTATGCCAAGTACGTGAATAATGCAATCAGAGAAGCATATGCCAAGTACGTGAATAATGCAATCAGAGAAGCTTATGCCAAGTACGTGAATAATGCATTCAGAGAAGCATATGCCAAGTTGGTGAATAATGCAATCAGAGAAGCCTATGCCAGGAACGTGAATAATGCAATCAGAGAAACGTATGCCAAGTATGTGAATAATGCAATCAGTGAAACCTATGCCAAGTACGTGAATAATGCAATCAGTGAAACCTATGCCAAGTAAGTGAATAATGCAATCAGAGAAGCCTGAACCAAGTACGTGAATAATGCAATCAGAGAAGCCTATGCCAGGAACGAGAATAATGCAATCACAGAAGACTATGCCAGGATCCTGAATAATGCAAACAGAGAAGCCTATGCCAAGTACGTGAATAATGCGATCAGAGAAGCCTATGCCAAGTACGTGAAGAATGCAATCAGAGAAGCGTATGCCAAGTACGTGAAAAATGCAATCAGAGAAGCCTGTGCCAAGTACGTGAATAATGCAATCAGTGAAGCCTATGCCAAGTACGTGAATAATGCAATCAGAGAAGCCTATGTCAGGTACGTGAATAATGCAATCAGAGAAGCCTATGCCAAGTACGCGAATAATGCAATCAGAGAAGCCTATGCCAAGTACGCGAATAATGCAATCAGAGAAGCCTATGCCAAGTACCGGAATAATGCAATCAGTGAAGCCTTTGCCAAGTACGTGAATAATACAATCAGAGAAGCCTATGCCAAGTACGTGAATAATGCAATCAGTGAAGCCTATGCCAAGTACGTGTATAATGCAATCATTGAAGCCTATGCCAAGTACCGGAATAATGGAATCAGTGAAGCCTATGCCAAGTACGTGAATAATGCAATCAGTGAAGCCTATGCCAAGTACGTGAATAATGAAATCAGAGAAGCCTATGCCAAGTACGTGAATAATGGAATTAGTGAAGCCTTTGCCAAGTACGCGAATAATGCAATTAGTGAAGCCTTTGCCAAGTACGCGAATAACTCAATCAGAGAAGCCTATGTCAAGTACGTGAATAATGCAATCAGTGAAGCGTATGCCAAGTACGTGAACAGATGTCCAACACGGCTTTCGGAGTCAGAGATCTGAATACGACATGTGCTGATGTTGTCAATACGATATAAATGAAAAAGGTCGAACAAATGTCATCAACCTCGATTTCAGGAAAACTTTTGATAGAGTATATCACCCAAGCCTAGTCATGAAACTGCATTGTTATGGAATCACAGACAATATACAAGCGTGGATCTCATCCTTCTTGAGAAATCAATCCCAAAGATTAATGATAGACAAAGAACTATCATCCTTTTTCCATGTGCTATCTGGTGTACCAAAGGCTCCGTTCTCGGCCCCCTGTTATGTCTTCTCCACATAACGGCATGCTATACGCTGTGTCCAAGGGTGCACATCTCAGGCTATTTCGAGATGACAGCCTCCTGTACAAGCATGTGAGATCAATTACAGATGCAGACATCTTACAGAAACTAGATCTAGCTAAGCTTGAAAAGTGGGAACGGGATTGGAGGATGGAATTCCTTCCTAAGAAGTGCAAAATCATCAGCATTACAAACAAACGCAAACTAATCCTCAAAGAATACACCATACACGATGTGACATCGAAATAACAACAAAGGCGAGTTACCTTGGTGCGGCTATAGATGATAAAATATTTTGGAAACATCACATAAACAAAGTAGGCTTAAAGCAAATCAGAAGCAGTGTTTCCTGAAATTGGCTTTATGATCATGTCCCAAGCTTGCCAAAGAAAGAGCATAAACAGCCTTTGTCTGCCCGATCCTCGAATATAGTGCTTGTGTTTGGGATCCGTCCACACAGGAAAACATTAACAAATTAGAACAGACTCAAAAGGAGTGCATTCAGATTTGTCACAATGACCATCATACAAGGACAGGTCCTACCAACAAAATGAATTGAAATAAATAAATGGAAACCACTCAAAGAAAAGAGAGCAAAGCGAAACATTGACATATTGTAAAAAGCCCACAAGGGGGAGGCTGTAATCACAGCTCAAACCTAACCCAAGGAAAAGTGAACACACCAACTACTTTTTCACGTGTCAACACACACTTGTATTTTTTCTTCCAGAATACGGCGAGACTCTGGAATTCGTTTCCAGCCCAAATCAAAAGTACAACAGATTGAAGACACTTCAAGACAAAAATTGATGAGTCATCTTTTAAGCCCGCTTACTACATTTCAAAATCAATCAATTAGTCCTGTCCCTAACAACTACACACTGTTGTGCTTATCTGGGAACACTTGCACACCACTTCGTGCACATTGGGTGGATTTAGCACTATAGAAATGCTCATATTTTTTCTTTTTTAACTATCTACCAGTCTTTTCCACTCATTTACCAAGCTGTGGCAGTAAGGATTGGGTTGGAATATTGTGGAATTCCCTGTTACCTGCAGCAACAAAAAGAGTAGTTTGGGCTCCTTTGAGACTAGCTTGCAAAAAGAACTTTTTAGATTATTTTTTTTCTCTTGAATTGAAAATATGCTGTTCCGTCTGTCTAACGTGAACGGTTCCGTTTGACGGCACGCCTTAGAGCATCCCTTTTGAGCGAAAGCCGAGCGCCAGCCGTAGAAACAGCGCCGTGAAATGTAGGCAATTAGTGTAAATAGCCTTGTCCATGGGTTGAATCACAATCCTGCATTCTTTTTTATTTTTCCCCTCAGATTTTCTGTTTGTTTATTGGTATGGGCGTCCCAGAAAGAGCAACCATGTTCTAAAATAAGTTTAACAAGTACATCGAAACATTTCCTTTTGATTGATTTAGGGAAATTGATTAGATTTCGTCTTAAGAATGCCAGTGTTAAGCTTGTGCATTTGCACACACTTGTATAATCTCTTGGTTTCACTCAGTATCTCATTATGTATATTGTATTAATATTTTATTAGTGTATGCTTTTTAGTGATGATAATATTCCGGCATTTCTTTGGGTAGAATTCCACCTTCAAATTACCCTCCCATTCTTGAAGGGTTTCCAGGTCTCCTTGCAATGTTTTACAATCATCTATTGCTTTTATATCTCTGTACAGTAAGCTACCATCTCCAGAAAGAAGAGTTCAAACGACAAAAGTAGTTTACACAAAACATTCTATCTCCAGAAAGAAGAGTTCACACGACAAAAGTAGTTTACACAAAACATTCTATCTCCAGAAAGAAGAGTTCACACCACAAAAGTAGTTTACACAAAACATCCTATCTCCAGAAAGAAGAGTTCACACCACAAAAGTAGTTTACACAAAACATCCTATCTTCAGAAAGAAGAGTTCACACGACAAAAGTAGTTTACACAAAACATCCTATCTCCAGAAAGAAGAGTTCACACCACAAAAGTAGTTTACACAAAACGTACTACAGTTTGGCGGCGTCGATATAGGGTCAAGACGTTCTACTTGTAACTGCGAGATTCTGAATTCGAACCCGGTCCGCGCCGTGGCGTTTAGTCCTTGGAAAAGGCTCTTTACACACATTTCTTCACCCCCTCTCAGGTGTTATTGAGTACCCAACCATAGGTACTGAAGGATCCTGTCCGTATGCTAGAGCAATTGCGCCTGTAAAATGGCTGCATTTGTGGTGAATATACCAAATAGAATTGTGAAGGTAGGTGGTTGTAAAAGGCCTGTCTGGGAACACTTGCACACCATTTCGTGCACATTTGGTGCATTTAGCACTATAGAAATGCTCATATTGTTTCTTTTTACTATCTACCAGTCTTTTCTACTCATTTCTTCCACAGCAAACCAGTCATTGCAAATGTATTGGAAGACAACCCCAGCATCGACTATTTTACAACATTAAACAACACAAAATACGCTCATCTTTGAGAACTGGTCCAAATCAATTGACATGATCCAAAAAATATTTCAACGAAACAAAAATCAAATGCTAAAAAATACCTGGTCAAAGACTGTTATTTCACCGAATTTAGAACGCGTACAGTTGGAATGGATTTCAATAAAGTTTGATGTACCAAAGAATGTCGAGGCTTCACACAAAACGACACAGAGATATTGGACGTGAAAGCAGAAACATGAGAGTGAAACAATAATATCCCAAGGCTGTATGATCTGTTACTTGTACTATAAATTGTAAAACCTGTACTGAAAACAAATAAATTGTAGAGTTGTATTGTTGTACTGAAACCGGGATGACATAAATCAGGAAGCTCTTTTCCAAGTCTGAAGATTGCTGAAATAAACCACCTCCATGACACTGCATTCAAAGTTATCATCGGTATGTTTCATCTTTGTCTGTTTATCGGTATGTTTCATCTTTGTCTGTTTATCGGTATGTTTAATCTTTGTCTATTTATTGACTTTGTTTTTTTCTAAAAATATTTTGACAATTTATCGAAAACCCTTGAGAGTCTATGTGTGTTTGTGTCAGTATTCGACATGAGGGCGTATGATTCCGACAGATTTTGAATTTTGTGGG
>JAOYNN010014253.1:0-13015 GCA_025770095.1 Goniobranchus kuniei | reverse complement strand
ATGGCCGCCATTTTTGTTCCATTTGCAATTCGATACTGCAGTAATCGCCTGAGACTTCAAAGGGTAGGAACCACCCCTTTTAAACATGAACCCCTTTACTATAAACCCCTACTCGGATGCAATAGAAAATGGGGGGGTTTGGAGGGGGCCTAGTCCCCCCCAATTGGGGGGGTTCGGGGGAGCTCGCCCCCCGTCAGTATGTTTTATTTGGCAGATCTTTGTATAGGCTATGGCCCGAGCGGATTCACTGCAATAATAGGAGTAATCTAAAACATAGTTGATTACTTGCGGGGGCATATGGAAGGACTCCCCATAATAGGCCCTATACTATACTCTTAGGCTGTAGTTATTCGCAGCCGGGGTGCAAATAATCAAAATATGTTATTTGCACCCTGGCTGCAAATAATCGAAAATCGTTATTTGCACCCCGGCTGCAAACCGAAAATGTGTTATTTGCAGCCGGTTTTAGCCATAGCAGAGTATTCATTCATTGTGAATAGATCTAGGCCTACACATAGCGAGTGCAGGGTATTATAATTTGCTATACACGCGCAATTGCATGCAGGGTATTATAATTTGCTATACACGCGCAATTGCATGCAGGGTATGATAATTTGCTATACACGCGCAATTGCATGCAGGGTATGATAATTTGCTATACATGCGCAATTGCATGCAGGGTATTATAATTTGCTATACACACGCAATTGCATGCAGGGTATTATAATTTGCTATACACACGCAGTTGCGTGCAGGGTATTATAATTTGCTATACACACACAATTGCATGCAGGGTATTATAATTTGCTATACACACGCAATTGCATGCAGGGTATCATAATTTGCTGTACGCAAGTAATTCCATGTAGGGTAACATAATTTTGCCGTACGTACGCAATTGCATGCAAGGTGTCATAATTTGCTATACACAGGCAATTGTACAGGGTGTATCATAATTTGCTATAAGCATGCAATTCCATGGATTCGTAATGTTCATCCAAACCACAGATGGGTTAAAGTACAAATGTAAACTTTCATCGTAAATTCCATAGTGCATGGCGTGTGAATGGTTTTCGGTAGCGCAGTGTGATACATATCTGAGATGCATTGTAACATGTAAGGAAATCACCCCCACATATTGAATATATCAGTGCAATGAATCCCTGCATGAAGCCACAATATTTAAATCTGAAACCTGTTGGTGTTACATATATATCATGCATTGAAATCATAATATATTATCAGCAAAACATCTGATGAAGATGATGAGATACACTCAAATGGGGAAAACTGTTTAAAGTGTCTTAGATGACATATGATAGTGCTCTGTAAGTTGTCCCAAATGAAAACTTTGAAGATAGTAGAAATAGGTATAGTAGAAATAGGTATAGTAGAAATAGGTCGAGAAATGGGATTTCAGGATTGGAATTGCCAGCTGAATTCTCCTTTGTCTCTTGTCATTTAGGAGTGTATGAAAGACGTTGAATACAGAGGAGTGTTAAGAAGAATTAGCTATTGTCCAAACTTTGCTTGTTTGTGCCAAGGTTGTGGTATTTACCATTGTTGTTAAAAATGATGATCAGCTGTCTGCCTTAACTTATGTTATGATTTATATATCATTATTTTCAGAAATGTGTTGACGTCAAAAGTGACTTTGAGTATTGAACCACAGCATATCCTTGTCCAGGATGAAAGTCATCGTTTCATTTTTGAGCCTAAAGGTGTGATGTTTTATCCTCTTAGTTGTCGAGGTCTTCGTTGGGGCAGTGCTACTGAACTGCAATTCACTCTTCAGTTTCAATGGGTAAGTTTTTTGCTTTGACATGCAGACAGTGTAGCCTGTAACTTAGTATAGGATTGTCATATCATTGATGATGTCTAACTTGATTGAAATACCAATTGACCTCCCAGTGTAGATCCCAGCTTCCTCAACTGAAAGGATGAAGAATAGGTAAGGTCCACTATGCATACCACACAAGGGTGCTAAGGGTTGAGTGAAAGTTTCTTTTTTTGTCTGTCATCTTCTGTCAGGTTCTCCTTTGTGTCCACAGAGGGTAGAGTTTTTCTAGGAGAGAGAAGTCGGCATTATTCAGTGCTATCCCCCATTCATGTGTATTGGATGATTTAAAAACATTATCCAGATTACTTGCTATCTAGATGGACTGAGTACTTTTGTACAGAAAGGGCGATAGAAAATTCTGGGTGGTTATCACATCTAGTTTGGGGCTTGATGGCCTTTGTTAATTATGTTTTCTAGAGACATGATATGTTTTTTTGTCTGTATATTATCTCTCCGTATAGCTGTAAGTTATTTTATAAAGCTAAATATGCTATTTTAAATGCCTGTTCCCTTTTTTGGAAACTTGTTTTCCTCATCTGAAAATCTTTTCTACTTCTGTTCTCTCTCTAACCTTAAAACCAGCCTTTCGTCTTACTTTTTCCATGGGTGCTGAGATTACCTTTGCAGTTGAAAAGAGCCTTAAAACAATAAATAAAATGGACCAATACCATATGAATGCAGACACACAACTAGACAGTCAGGCAATCAAGCTTACACCCTGCCAATATCCAGCATTGGACAACCACTTGCACTTATTTTTACCCATACACTCTAAGAGTATTTGGCACAACATGCCAAACTCTGTCAAATGACTCAGTAGCTTGGAGAAGTTTAAAAAATGCTCTCCATTCAACTTCCTTCATAAATCGTATAAATTCAAATTTTACAGCAATCGCTTTTACCTTGAAAAGAAACTAAATGCTTTTCACCTGAGGAGATTTAGGGACAGAAAGACAAATGAAATATACACCAACTAACAGATCAAAGGGAGATTACAACTATCAAAAAAGAAGGCTTCTCTGGCTTGGCCTCATCATGAGACTGGAGAATGATAAAACACCGTAGAAAGTCCTGCCCTGGATACCAGAAGGAGCAGGAAGAGGAAAAGGAAGACCAAAGAGATGTTTTGAAGAAGAACCGTTGAAAAAGATTTGAAAGATAGAGGAATGTCATGGCAGAGAGCAGAACAGACTCATTTAGGGTAAAATCTTGATAAAGTTCTAAGTTACATTCAGTAGACACCTCAAGATCCATTTTCCTGATACAAGACAGAGACTATCGCTCTTATAACATAAGCGCGAGATATCACTAGGCCTGAGATAAGTGGTTTAAATTAAATACAATTCTACTGCTTTTATTTAAAATCAGCTCACAAGTTAAAAGTGCTTGTTACATAAAATCCATTGTGATGGATCCGTTGTGATGGTGCGAATTGTTTGGTACTTGACACAAGGAAATGCAGCAGCTGTGTGCATAGAGAATATGGAAGGGAGATGCCATGGACAATGTTGTCTTTACGCCAAGCTTGAAACACATCTGATGATTGGCTGCAAGATCTGTGTGGGGATAAGAATTTGTCAACAATTTCATCTTCCAAAATAAATTTATGCCTCAATATATTAGGCATCTATCTCCATTCATATCTCTCTCTTCCACTATGAGTGAATTTAGGTGTATTCCATGGACTTGTATATTTTAATTCAATCCTTAAAGATAACAATTTAAATTTAAGGAACTGCCATAATCCCAGCGGCCCATTTAAGGCTCATTATCAGTTAATATGTTGTGCCTTGTGAAAATCAAAATAATTATGTCATACTGCTAAAAGTCCTGTAAATAAAGTGTTTCCACCATAATTTGATTACACAAATTGGATGCTTTGAAAGTAACAAGAAAATTCTCCATGTACAACATGGCTAGATGCAGAGATGAATGGAAGATATGGACGGCCCGGTATGTCATGAACACAGGAGGAACTGAGTGTCAAGCAAGTGCTGTACCATAATGAAAATACTAATATATTAGTATAACTTCTTCATATCATAAAACGTAGACTGTATATCAACCTTCTTGTTCCTTTCTTAAATCAGGATAATGAAAAGAAAGAAGGTGATGATGTGTTGAATCGTCACTCGACACATTCTTCCAGTCAAGATTTTTTGGTCTCACGCATTAAGGAATGTCAGTCTCATTGCTACTGTGTTGGATGTGGTGCTCAACTTCTTAAGTCCAACTGGTAAATATGACATATATATTACATGTGTAAGGGCAGAGGTCCACAAACTCCACTTTCATATGCTTATGTACTCACGAAGTGCGCATAGAAGCGTTAAACCTCATATTTCTATACAGTTGACTACGTTTAAGTCGATGTCCAAGGGACATAGTTGAAAAAATCGAGTTATGTATAGAATTGACTTAGGAATAAATGAGTTATTCCATTTGCAATAAAAAATTGACCTGAGTGTTACGTAGAGTTGTTAATATTTGTGTTTTAGCCATTTTGTGTTTTTTTTGTTTTTTTTGGGTGGGGGAGAGGGAGGATCCTTTTCTATCTCTTGTTCACTTGGGGGCTTCATCACCTTGCTGCTCTCACACAGAGTTGCACGCAACATGCTAAAGAACACACAAATACGCACAACGTCCACTGCCACACTACACAAACACTTCACTCCCCATCAAGTCGTCAATTTGATATCGGCTAGCGTGAGATCATTCACATAGCCCAGGGCCTAGGCTTTATGGGTTACCGGTCTTTGAGCGTTGATTGCAAAGCAGCAGAGGGTGGGGTGTTCAGCAGATAATAGGATTGGGATGGGTGAAGATCGACTTATTGAATACAATATTTATAACATTTTGCTAGGCGGGACAATAATGAAAGATCGACTTATAAGTAACTCGATGTCAGCTGAAGCACTTTTTATGGTTGTTTGGGGTCGGGGCACAACAAAATAATCAATTTAGCTGAAAATCGACTCAAACTACATTGACTTAAATGTAGTCCACTGATTACCTGGGTCACCAGCATACTACATGCTACCTCACGCTTCTGGGAAAAAGGTATGATGTCTAGCATGTAAACATTTTCAGCATGTGCGTGGCTTCACCGACACTGATTTTGTCATTGCCCAATAGAACATGCCCTATGCATGCTGTCCTTCCTAGGTCTAGACTAGGTGTGTAGTGTGTAGGTGTATTTGGTCTATTGACTGTTGATCTAGGCCGGTATCTCCATTTTATTGCTGCTCATAATTCCAAAAGGCTTTGGAAGCCTGCCTTCATCATGCAAAAATATGCTAAGCATTTTTTGTTGTCATCAAAAATCTAAATTCTGCTGTTTAGCCTTGTTCTTTGCATATGGTATGTACCCAGTGTCGGCGGGTTCCTTGCACATACCTCCTCCTCAACCACCACCATAAAAAAAAAAATCTTCTTCTTCCTTGTTAACGCCCTTTCTCTAGGTCTGGTGCTCAAAAGGTTAATGTGTGAGGACACTGTAGATACAGACTACCCGCTAAACTAACGGCTAACATATGTAATATGTGATGACGCTTGATGAAGCGGAAGTGCAGATGCTGTGGATCCCTGCTCTAATAATATACTCATTATTTTTTTCTTAAAACTTCACAATCTTTGGAGAAGGGTGGGGAGATCAGGGTAAGTTTGTGAAATTTTATTATGATCAACAGAAAACTTTCAAAGTTATAATGATAAAAAGACAGCACCCCTGTTTTGCAAATATCAGAACTTTACACAACGCTCATTCTTGAGTATTTAGAAGAGTCAGTATTGTCATGACTTCTTTGTGACTGCACTGTACACAACATGCATTGTTTCAGCAGTCTTGTGCTATGATTGTCAAAACATTTTGGAAAGCTTTGAATTTATATTATCTCTAATATTTTGCATCAATCACGGTTTTAAAAATACTGGACTGAAGTGGTCTTGTCTTTTAGAAAAAAATCGATTTGATACAAGTTGGATCTACATCTTACATCCAGGCGTAGATTGTATTTAGTTAGTCTCGATTTAGTATCTTAATGTCAATCATAATATTATTCCATATAATTTATACTTCTGGAGAGAAAGAAATGATCAAATCATCCAAGGAAAAGAAAGATTGCTCTGGGCTGTTCACCACAGATCAACTTAGAGCAAAACTTTCAGAATGTTAGGAAGAAATTGCTCAAGAAAAGACTTGTAAATCTAGATCTAGAATCTAGATTTAGATATATTTCAGATTGGAAAAAGAAACTTGGAATGTTATAGTGCAATGTGGGGCTTAAACTGATCAATTTAAACTTAACTCAAATTGATGGTTTTGCAGTAAAGGTTTTGATATTTACGATTTTGAAAGCTCCTTATGTTTTTTCTCCTAACTTAAGAAATAAATCATTTACTTTCATGAAGTTGTCCTGGTCTACTTCAATTATATGATGTATGTTTGGTGAAAATTTCTTTACAATCTATTTTGTCAATTTTTAGATAATGAGGAAGTTCAGGAAGATTTTGTTTTAGCCAACCTGAAATATGTAAAGATAACAAATTTGGTTACTCTCTTAAAAATTCAACATCTGTGGTTTAGACACTACAGACATCATTTTTCTTTGAATTAAACATTTATTGGTTGTTTAATCTTTATAAAAAGCTACAAATTCAATTTGCATTTTACAGTAATTTTGAAAGAGTGCTTCCTCTGCCATCTGAAAATTGGTCAGATTTTGCTGACATCTGGTTCTGCCACAACCATTCACACAAGAATATTGCCTCAGAGGAAAGTGGTGAATCTGTACATAGGGATGAGGGATCTGAAGATGTTGAATTGTTAAAAAGCAAGCCTTTACTGCCTAGGAGTGAGGACTGCTTAGTCAGTAACTTATACATGTTGGTGGATGGAAGTCACTTCAAGTCATCCAGCATAGTCAATTGTACAGATCGTCTGATATGTAAGCGATGTGGAAACTTCTTGGGCTTTGTGAAAGGTGAGAGCTTAGCAATTAGTTGTAAAAGGTGTGATTCAATTGGGTTGTATGGAATGTACAGTCACCGCCGCTTAGTGTAAAAGTGTTTGTTCCATGGTGTTACTGGGACATTGATGGTTCAGCTAGGGGAACCAATGTGGTAGGTCTTTTTTTCATTGATTACATTTATGTTGTAACATATTTCATGTTTTTAACCACCACAGATCATAGGCAAATACTGATGTGAGATGTGTTGACTTATTTGCTTCATTTTGTTCAGCTGTTGTTTTTGTTGTTGTTTTTCTTAGTTTTGTTTTGTTTTCATAAAAGGGGTCTGGTGGTGAAGATGGGAGAAAAATGAAGCAATCGAGGATTCTGTAGACAGGTAGATACCATGTGTGTTGTTATGAATTCCTATGCAAAAGCTTCGTCCTTTGTTTCCTTTCTCTAATATAGAATCTCATGCTGGCATTTATTAGCCATCACATCCCCCATCCTGCTCTTCCTTGTCTCCCCAAGAGTGGAACATGTTTAGCACATGTAAGAGTAGGCTCATAGAAATGCTCTTCTTAGTCCAAACTTGTCTTCTCCAACTGCCGGTTGCATAAGATCAGATAATATGCATAGGGTTGGGATCTTTGGTTTACAAGTCGTGTGAATAAGTCGTCCCCTCTTGCAAGATATTGTCCAGGTTCCTCTGTCCGTTTGTTTGAAAGTGTCTACCCAATCAGACGGTGAAGCCTAGAGAGTATGGCTACAGTCATCGTTAACTAGGATAACATCATGACTACTTTGTTTTGGACACTTGATAGAACTCGTTGTTTGTTTCGATTAGGTACACCTCTTGATATTTGGAAGAAAATTCTTTTCCTGGTTCAAATGGACCATGACGCCAGCAAAACCCTAAGATGCTAACCAGTGACTTATATATAGGAAAAAATGTCACAGTCGCATAGTGTTCCCATAACCGAGACATGACGCTATCCACTGTGATGCTAAATGGCAGCGACTGTATTAGTAAAGTTTTTTTCGTTGTCGGTTATTTCTATTGCAGATTAATGACTGATGAAAAGAGGATGATTTTATGATCTTCGGTATGATATTTTAAATGAGCTTAGGATACCAGACATTTGACACTATTTGATAGTTTTCAAATTCAGGAGTTTAAGTTGGTCTTGTCACAAAGCAGATCAGGAAACATGCATTTAATCTCTTAAGTTTTGTTTGAGAACTGGAAATAATCTCAGAATCATTTTAAACATTGCACCTTCCTTGTGTATATCAATTAGTTGCATACCGTATTATAGAAGTTTTCCATTTTCAACAAAATAGCTCATTGTTATAAGTCCTACAGAGCATTCAATTCTTCATTATATTTGTTTTAGATAGATTTAATTTAGAATTGGAAATTCCCACAGTCAAAGTAAGTTGTTGATCACAGGTATGTTCTCGCTTTTCTTACACTCGCAGACAAAAACGAACAAAGCCATCACTCCTTTGGAACTTTCAAGATATATTTTCACACTGTCTGCTTCAGAAATGATGAGAAAGATGACACATACCTTCCTGAAGAGACTATAGATTCATTCCCAGTAAATAACAGGTGGAATTGACAAGTAGTTTTTTTCTTAAGATTAACTTTTTGCATGCATTTTTTTAATTAAAAAAATTAAGATTTTACATAAAGATGAGCACAAACAAAGATAAAAAAGATAAAGATTGCATTTTCATAGTGCTTTCCATCATTCTACGAACATTCTCAAAGTGCTTTACAATACGTTATCTATTAGCAAGCATACCCCTAGGGGAGCCTACAAGTAAAGTGAAGCACATTTTGTGCAACAATACCAGCCTGCTGCTAGGTACTCATTTAACAGCTGAGTCGAGTGAAGCAATAAGGGTACATTTTCTCTTGCTGAAGGAAAAAATACAAGTAGTCGCTGGCTGGAATCGAATCAGGCACTTCCTGATTCCCAGCTGACACCTTAACCATCGAGCCATCTGTGCCCCAAACAAAGCTAATACCTGCAAGGATCTCATGATGTTACAGTGTTATTGATTGTTTTCAATGTTGCGTGGTTGTTCACTTTGTTGTTCTACTGCTGAATGTCATCGGATTTCATTATCATTGCTGGTACAGAATTAATTTGAGCCATGCATCTATTTGTAGTGTTTTCTGTTCCAAAAATCCTAGAAATTTACATTGTGATTTAGCCTACATGAAATCTTTAAAAATGTGTCTATTTTATTCTTTTTTGTCCTGTTTTGACCATCATCTTGTGCTATGTATTATCTGTAAAGAGTATGTCATATTAGTTGCTCCAAACAATGCTAAGAGGTGTAGGCATTTTTATGCTCTGATTTGAAACCTATAATTTTTAAGCGCATAGAGTACTACCTGTGGCAAATATGCGCTCTAGAAATGCCTTTTATTATTATTTTTTAAAGTCAATAGATTATAACTGATGTTCTGAAATGTTTCTTTCTCCTTTTCAGTCATAACAAACATCGTGTTGAAGAGTTCATGTGTCGTTTGTTCAAGGACCAATCTCGCATCTTCACCAGCTTTCGATTTATCATAGCTTCATCTTTACAAGTGAAGGATCAGAGCACTATTTCTGTTTTGGTAATTAATTTGTAACATTATCAATTACACATAGAAAAGTTGTAGATTAAACAGGGATAAGAATCATCCCCCCTTCTCTGGAAATCCGCAGAATTTGAATCTGCGCTCCTTGCAAAGTCCACAGGGGAAAAGAAAATTTGGAATCAGTAGATATAGGGCTAGAAATGCGAAGTGGGTCGGGAGCATTTTTACAGAGAGGGACTTCCCCTGAATTCAAGTTTCTATCGATCTCTTTTCGATCAGAATGGTGGCAAGAAATGACATCATTCTGTCTCGATCCGAATATTTTGTGACTCGGAAATTACAACCTATGGAAATGGGTATGGATGGACAGAAATTCTGAGGATGGAAAACTAGGCACGTTCATCTGAATGCGGAATGCCAGTTACCTCTTATTGTGCCAAAAAGAGATTTAACTACTTATAATGTAAAAAAAAAATATATATCAATAAATGTGTTCAGATAAACTGAAGACCTCAACTCAATGAAGGTCTCAATCACAATACCTAGGGTTTTAATTAGTGAGTTTGCTCTCGTTTCATAGTTTAGTCTGCTTAAGTCTATTGGAAAATATGTATTTATGTATCAGGCATTTTAGCAATGCTGTAAGCGCTATTTTGAATTATGATTCCCTGTCATTGTAGAAATATGATTAATATGTTCCACTGTGATTTCAACTTGTTTTGCAGCTTTGGCTCCTAGACCAAGATTTAACTGTGTTCTCTTCCGATATCACCCATGAGGAATGGATATCTGCAAACTCATCACCAATCTCAGTAGCTCCCAGCAAACATCTCAAATTACTGTACAAAGCTTCGTTCAACTCCTTAGATAACTCTCGCAACAGGTAATCACTTTTACGTGTGAGTTATGCACACCATTTTTGTCAAGGTTGGACCCTTTTTAACACTTTGTGTGCCAGACATATTCGGCTCTATGTTCCTCTCAGCGCCAGGCTTATTCGGGCCTTGTAGTCCCACACTGCTAGCAGTTTTGGATACATTTGTGAAATACCAGGAGCAACAGAAACAAATTTGTCAAAATTAACATAATGGATGAAAGTTGATGAAACTTTCAGAGTTTATGGATAAGTGGTAAAGCATTGATTTTACATTGTTAGATTGATGATGACATCACAGGTTTATGGCGGCCATCTTGGATTTTGTTACTATTTATAGAAAATTAGCATATTGTGAAAGAAACATGGAATAATTGTCATGTTTTTCATGATATGCCTTTCAAAACTATTTCACAGTAGAGAAAATAACAGATAAACATAATATTCAGGATATGTCTTACTTTTTCTCTGAACATAACAAAGAGAATGAATGTCTCTATCAGTTTGATTGCTTTCATGTCTTGTCATGTTGTAGTACAATAAGAATTACCTTCTGCATTTACTGGCTTGAGTTTGAGAGCCTGGGGGTGGCTGTTGTGGTTATTCTCCTGCTCTTCTCACCACACCACCCACACTCACAGCCATGCCCACTTTCACTCCTATTGTTTACATTCAGGATGCTAGATCCACCACTGGGACTGGCTTCAAGCCATCCGAGTCCGAATCAGAACTAGATCTAGACCTAGAGGCATACCAGTCATCTTTATTGGCGTCAATTTTGTCAGCAAATTCAATGTCTGAATCAGAATCATCTTGGTAGTGTTGAAAATTGTTGTTACCCTCGATGACTTGAAGTGTATCACATAAAAAACAGACAAAAAAGCAATGAATTGACATGAAATGGCCAAACTATGACAGCTTCAGCCCTTTGAAGTGTAAGCATATGGCAGTAGATTAGTTGATAGCAGTTTAAATGGCTCGGGAGCTGGTAACTGTGTGTTGGGTCTATATTTGACAACCGTCAAAGTCGGTAATGGACAGAAGCTATCGCCCGTTCAACGATTGTCGAAGTTGGCAGTTAGATAAGCCAACCGCAAGTTCAACGATCGTCAAATTTGGTACACAAAGTGTTAAAGTGGGCAAAATGTAGTCAGTGAATTGATGACTGGAAAGATGGGAGGTTGTTCTTAACAATTATTGACAGGGTTCCCACTCAGTCTTGAATTTTGAAAAACTTGCCCTGAAGGTCTTGAGAAAACTGGTCTTTGGAAATATTAAGTTATGAATATTTTTTTAACTTGTCTTGAAAAGTTGTTTATTTTTGGGTTTTTTTTAGGGGGGATTTCCCCCCATTCTTTTCTTTTAACTTAGTAATAGTCAAAGATAAGATTCCCACAGAATGTCACAGTTTCGGTTAATAAGAATCATAAATGATCATCCTCGGTACAGTAAAAGTTTGATGTGTAATACAGCTTGTGAAAAACGTGTGCATGAAATTTCGTCATGATCAAAGACAGTGCTTTACTCTATGGATAAAGAAATGCTTATTATAATTATATGAGTGCAAGAATGTGACGAAAACTTTCATACAATTCAAGTATGAAGAGTATGGGCAAAGAGTATAGACATTTTTTTAAAGGACAAAGCTTATGTATTGGCTATTTTTTACTCCTCTCTCTGAATGGGATTTTGAATTTTTGTCTGATCATCTTGAATTTTGAGTGGGAATACTATACATTGAGATATTTAATTAGCTGTCTCCAACACAAATTTAGTCAAAAACTTCAGATAAAAATGTAACTTTTGTAGTAGTCCCAACCTTTTGTGTTTGTCTGGTTTTTAAACATACACTTATTGTAAATCCTCTTCTGTTGCAGAAGCCATCTTATCTTCACTTTTTCTTTTCTTGGGGTTAGCAGCTGTGTTTTACATGGAGAATTTTGTTTTTAGTTTTTCAAAGCATCCCATTTATGTCATCAAGTTATGATGGAAACCTTTGGTTTTATACCACATTTTGATTTTCACAAGGCACAAAAAATGGACAATAATGAGCCTCAAATGGATTCCTGAGATTGTGTCATTTTCCATACAAATTGGTATCCATTAAGATTGTTTTTTTTTGTTTGCTTGTTTTTAATTTCTCATATTCATGCCAACAATATTGACATTAGCAGGTACAACAAAACAAGTAGCAGGACCAAATATCGCATAATAATAAAAAGAATAATAATCATAATAGTACCAATACTGGTACTGATACTACTAATACTAATAGTAACAACAACAATAAAAAATAATATTAAGAATAATAATAATAAGAAGAATGATAAGAATAACGAAAGGCAAAAAACAATTCCAAGAGTAAAAAAAAGACAATGATGATGATGATATGATTATGATGATATGATGATGGTGATATGATGATGATGATACGATGATGATAATGATGATGATAGATAGATAAAAACATCAATAACAGTACTAAGAACTAAAAGTAACTGCTAAAAGCATTGGAACAAAAATATTAACTACGAGACTAGAAGGTAATATAAAAACAACAATTAATGTTATCACATCTATGCAGATGATACTCAAATGTATCTGGCTGTGAACAAAAAGATCTTTCAACCATGATAACATCTATCGAAAGATGCATCAGTGAGATAAAACTTCGGATGATGGTGAATAAATTAAAACTCAACGACAATAAAACTGAAATAATCATTTTCGGCCATCCAAAGATCACGCAG
>JAOYNN010014142.1:0-13020 GCA_025770095.1 Goniobranchus kuniei | reverse complement strand
TTCCATTTTACAATTAAATACCAAAAAAGCGTTCATTTACTGGACAAAAATGGGAAAATTTGCGGCTTTTTGCGGCTTAACAAACATTTGCGGCTTTTTGCGGCTAACGGTAAATTTTCGAAAAACCGCGGGGACAGTAATATAGATGAAGCATGAATCAGCCTTCCCCAGACCCATTATGCACACTCAGGTAACTGGGGAAGATAGGGACATAATCCACTGTTTACTTCTCTTGATTTTTACAGATAAGTCACCTGTAGACTTGTGTCACATGAAAATTTACTTATCTAGTCTAACATTAATTCTACTGATTGCCTACAATCCCTTTCAGAACCCATTTTCTTCATAAAACAATACAAATATGTCTTGTTTTATTTTTCTAACTGATAGTTGTATGTTTGAAAATGACCTATCATATTATATGCCATGTGGTCACTGCAGAGGTGAGGAGGAATTCAGGGGAGTGAGAGGCATCAGTACATTCACTGGAATAGGTACTGAGAGCAATGTCATTATACAGTTACTCACTCACATTGTCATGCATACAATATGCAACTATGGATGAGAAAAAAATTCTTTTGCAATACTTGCATTTACTAATCACTGCATATGCAAACTAGGCCTACTTTAGTATGACTGACTAAAACAAAGACCAGGCAACAGTCCTTCACAATATGACTATAGATGACGTATCTCACATGCATAAATAATTAAAAAAGACAACAAATTACAAAGGGCAGTAAATTCAACCTCAAGAGCCAGCTGATTTCATACATGGTCTCCCTAGCTGGCCTGATTCTGCTGAAATCAAGCTTGTCTACCTCATAGTCATTGTTATAGCTGTTGATTTAATCAGAGTTACCAGAAATAGCAGTATATTATATACCGCCCGTAATAATATATTTTTTTTTTGGGGGGGGGGGGGGGATGTCAATGCAATGCCGGTGAAGTAATGTTAAATTATTAGAAAGAAATTGAATTTAGGTGAGTTGTTGAATCAGATGTAATTCCACATTAATGGAAATGACACATTTTTCCAGTTGATCAAACATTGCTTGGCCAAAAATTTAAATAAATTATAATGATGTATAAGTTTTGAAAAATGTGTCGACACAGTGGTTAATCATTAGAACTTCAAATCTATATGAGTTGAAGTAATGTGGACTACCTTGTGATGTGCGGTTTTATAATCTAGTGGTAGGCAATTCGCTTAGCAACTGGAGGTCTTGGTTTGAATCCCAATGGGGGCAGTGCGAAGTTGACTCCTTGGAAAGGGCTCTTTATTCACATTTTCTCACTACAGAGGTGTAGAAGTAGAAGGAAAAAATTGTACTATCACCTAACGGGCGGCCTGTATCGTCCTTCATGTCATGTGTTGATATTGGTTGGGGACCCCTTGTAAAGTGCTTTGGGCACATTAAATGAATATTGCGCTATGTAAAAGCTCACCCTTTCATGGAATGACACATTTTTTCAGATAATCATACAAACCATCAGTATTAAAATTACTTTCAAATATTTTTCTTTGTGTTATAGCACAGAGATGTTGTATCCGCCTCAACAATGAGTCAAAGGGATGAAAATCGCTCAGCATCTCACCGTGCTCAATCCACGATGAAAATGAATGGAAACCAGTATGAATGCCCTCTTTACCGCACATCAGCCAGAGCAGGAACTTTGTCTTCCACAGGTCATTCTACAAATTTTGTCACATCTGTTGCTTTGCCATCTGAACAACCAGCTGATTTCTGGATACTTAGAGGTGTTGCAATGCTGTGCCAACTTGATGATTAATGAATGTTGACTTACACTTTGTTTACATTGCAAACATTTTAATTCATGTCACATAAATTACAGAACTGAATAAGGGTATACATTTTATGCATAAAAAGTAATGAACTGCTGCCCATACAGCTTGCCTTGGTAATGTTTTTGTATGAATATATTAACATTCCATTTTGTATCAGTACTTTTTTACAACTTCCCTGCAGCTGCTCATCATAAAGTATAAATTAAATTGCTGATCCTGGGATGCAATGTAGTATTATTTTATTTTGTGAACATACTTTATTTGAACATAATATAATTATACTTCTTACAATGCTGTGATAACTTCCAAATGTTGAATGATGATGATAATTATTTTAACTTTAAAGTTTATATTCAATTGTAATTTGACCAATAAAAGATGAGACAGTTCCAAAGTTGTCCATTCCTCTCATGCCATTTGAGCCAGAAAATTGTTTGAAGAAGCTTGTTTGTTTTTTTAAATTCAAAAGCAGTTGGGGGGAGTATCCCAAGACTCATAATATTGTGGTGATATTACCTCTCTATGGCTGTTAAATAGGTTGGCATTATATCATTTCATCCTCCATCTCTCTATTTCTCTTGTTAATTTGACTTCTTTTTCTTTATTTGACATTTAGTGTAATGATAGGACTGATTTCATAGTAATTTGCTGGAAAAGCAAGTAAAAAGAAAAAAAGAATTTTATAAGGGGCATACACCACATGAGTTATGATGCATTACAATTTTTTTCCCCCTTAACAATCAAGTTGTTTACTGCCCAACATGTCTTTATACAGTAAAAATAAAATTGATGATCATGTGAAGTGATATAGAATTATTTCTGTCTGTGAAAAGATTTTGTTTGAATCTATTCTTGTAATGCTGTCTGTGATAATTTTCATCTGTATTGAAGCACACAATTGATGGCATGGATTTTGATGATGATGATGATAAATTGTTTAGAAATTTTATTTATGCATCTAGCTAATTATTTCATCAGTGAAGGCATGAGGGTCACTACACAGAGACTTTGTGTTACATTCATTTTCAATACCTCAATGTCCTTTTGTGCAGAAGAAAAGAATGAGTATCAAGTAATCACTCATATAATTCATTTGCCTTTTCCTAGCTATCACTTGCCATAGCTGACAGTATAAAATTGCATTTCACTGAACTACATGATATTGGCCATATACTATTTGTGAGTGAAAACAGTCTTATTGAAAAGAAAGGTAGAACACATTTCATTGTAATTTTGTAGAGAAAAAAAAAGTCATGAGGAAAAATGTTAAGAAATGAAAAGAGCTTTACCAAAATGCAACTCTTATTTTACTCTTCAACATATACAGTAGATTCCGCCCATTAGCACGGTGCTCAGGAGAAGGCCAAAGTGTGCCCTTGCTTATGCACGACGGCTGATAGTTGGGAGGCTAGGGTCGTATTTTACCAATTGCTTTCAATGACTATATTTTTGAGTAGCACCCCTTGGGTATCCTTTGTCAACAAAGAAGTTGCAGTAAGTTTTATTTGTTGTTTGTTTTTGTTTTGTTTTGTTGTTTTTTTTCTTCTCTTTTTTGTTTTTATTTCTTTAACATACAAATACAACTTTAAATCACATAAACACGAAGCAGACTTATAAAACATAGACAACAGTGAATCATACTCATCATCCAGGGAGAGGGCGATCCTGTGTAACACGGCGCCCTGACCCGAGAATTAGTACAACGCAATACTGGAATACTGACAGCTCGATTATGTCACATCGCCTCAGCAGTGATGATGGTTCACCAGTACAGAAGAGATAATAAAAAAAAGTACAATTGAGTAAGAAACTAGATCTACAAAATAGAATTAGAATCTAAAATAGAAAATACATATAAAGTTAAAGTATACTCAATAGATCAAAGACAAGACAAAACAACTGACGTTTCGGAAACTTTCCTTGATCAGAGTCAAACAAGGGCAAAAGAGGTAGGCCTAGGCCTAAAAAAATGTTAGCGGGGTCATGAGAATTGGAAAAAAATAATCAATCTCGATCACTTGGTAATCGGATTCGCCAACGTATTTACTACTACAGTCTAGGACTAGGCTGATCACGTGGTTCGCATCAATTTTGACCCGATCAAGGCGGCATGTGACTTTTCGATTTTTTTCACTGTTATTACACTAACCAGCAAACAAAGCCTTTACAGCAAAACTACTATAGCTGCCAAGTTCATATTCTGGGATTTTGTGCAAGATAGGTTTGATGAAGTATATTTAGCAGGTTGTGGTATAGATCGCATTAGGAGCCGAGTTATTAGTCAATAAGGAACCCTTCAGGTCAATTTTGAATCGATCGAGCAGCGTGTGACTTTTCGATTTTATAATTTTCATAACCCTAGCCAACAAACAAGGCCTTTACAGCAAAACTACTATAGCTGCAAAGTTCATATTCTGGGATCTTGTGCAAGATAGGTTTGAGGAAGCAGCTTGGGGCATAGATCGCATTAGGAACCGAGTTATTAGTCAAAAGTGACCTTTCGGGTCAATTTTGACCTGATCAAGGTGGCGCAGGTTAAACAGTTTAAGTCATAAAACAATGACACAGCTGACCACCAAGATTGCTTTTCTAGGTCTACCTTCCTTCTCAACGGATTGTCGGTTCACATCAAAGGTGTTGATCATTGTGAGGCCCTAGGCCAGACAGTCTCTCATTCACACCTCGTCCCTTGTCATCGCTTGTCACGTGTTGTGTCTAGAAACTCCATTGTTAGTGTGAGTGTCCTACCGCACTACAAGTGTGCTGTTCGTCATATTTTATTGTCCATAGCCCGTGGCAATTCATTAACACATATTTACACCTATTTGTTATATGCTAATCTATATTATCCAAAATTAAATTACCATTTTGTCAATTTTATGACCAGCGGAGTGTGCATTTGTACACATGACTGTGCTTACAGGCATTACAATTATATAGTAAAAATTCCTTCAGAGCCTGAGAGCGTGCTCTTGCTGAGATCTTGCCCTTGCACGGCGTGCTTATGGGCAGAATCTACTGTATATGCTTCTTTATGTTATGATAATCTGACTTCTTGGTTGAAAAGAAAAGGTTTTCTTGTTTGAATAGGCTTTTCAGTTTTTGTAAAACAAGATATAGGTAAAAAATGGGAGGTAAATAACGATTTATCTCAATTGAAATTAATTCCAATTGCTACATAATGAAAGTACTACTTTAAATATCTTTAAATTTTATACAGGGTGTCCCACAAAAGAGTGTACAATTACATATGTTAATAACATCAGAACCAGTCTGTCAAATAAGATAATTTAAGGCAGAATTTTTAAAAATCATATCTCATAATTGATCATATGTTCTATCTATCTGCCACTATTTTTGACAACACACCTGAGCCGATAGTGGAAGTTCTCGAGTATTTGCATAGTTTTGTCCAGTGAGATGGTACGCACTTCTCTCCCAAGTTCTGTTTGAGCTCAGTCAGGGCTTTTGTATTGGACTGACATAGAATCTATCTTTAAGATAACTAGCCTCATAGAAAGTAATCAGAGGGGTGACTATGTGAAGGCCAGGGAAAGTTTGAGTTTCTCGACAGAAGATCTCTTAAATGAGCTTTCAAAAATTCCATGCTTGCATTTGTAAACAGTCAAAGCTAGCAGACAATGAAGGTCTAAGGTTGTTCTTTTTTTTCATAATGTTTTCCTTAACGCAAAGATTTGTTTCTTTTGGTTCAAAATATTGCAAACTATTTGATTTTTGACCAACAAATAAAAATGTACCAATCAGTTACAATCATTCACATTTTTCTGGAACACCTTGCATGATTAAAAGTTTGAATAATTGACTACATAATAATAATATATCTTATTAAATATGTAATTGTTCCTGTTATTTGTGAAGGTTGTTTAAATTTAGTGCACCATAATTCCATACTCACTAGGAATTTGATACATATATTAAATAAATGAACAGACATTACAACTTGATGTCCAGTTTACTATCATGAAAGATCTTTGAAATGCATCTATGTTTCCAAATAAAATCCTTGATGATTTTTGTGTGCTGATAAACTGTGTGATGCAACAATTATTATGTTTAAGATAAAAGGTTTATATTAAGTTATTTGAAGAATAAGAAATCCAGAATAAAATCAAATGCATGAGGAAACAACTTTTAATGGTATTGAAGGCCATCATTTTTTGTTGGGTCACACAATATACCTTTGTAAAATTGGTTAACTTTCGTCTCATTTTGTTATCAATGTATTTGTGCTTAAGATTCAGTGTCCATGGAAAAAGTAAGTAAAAAAGTCGAAAGTGAAAGAGAGAACAAAAGCAGCAGAAAAGGGTATATATATTCAGAATATGAAAAGAAGTTGCCAAGAGGAAAAGAACAGTTAAAATAAACATTAAGCATAGTACTATACACACTTTAATACTACATGTGCAAGGTAACAAAAAGGAGGGATAATTTATAAGAGCTAGATTATCATCTCTGACAAAAAGCTACCGGTAACTTACAATGACTGTTGAACCCCAAACTGTGTAATAAACCATGCCGCCTTCCTGTCTTGGAAAAATGCCCACCTCTCTGAAGAGACAAAAGAGAGCCTGACAGAAGATCGGGAACAGAGGAGAGAAGAATGCTTAGTCAGCTCTTATGCCATGCATGGGGAGATCTGGATTTGGTATTTTCTACCATCTATTGATTGAGGACCCAGGAAGCTGCATGAGGAGAATATTTTGTAAATGTAGGTAGGTCATGTTTGACAGATAAAAGACCTTGATTGCCAAGTTTCTTCCAAACATGTGAAATTGAGACTTTTTTGTTTTGTTTTACTCCACGGTGAGTAACGAACTTAACATTATACTAGAATAAGAAGCAGTCAAAAAGACAAGCGATTTAAAAGAAACAAAACAAAATAAAACAAAGTATACCTTGGAAGCAAAATCAGCGATACTGGAAAAGTACTAAATGAGATGAACACAAGAATTGATAAAAAAGGGTCTGCTTCTGGAAAAATCAACATAAAAACTTTAGCATGAGCATATATATATATATACATATAATCACAATGTGTATATATATATGTTTTATCCATATTCCTGTGTGCCATTGAAACGTGGCGAATGTACGCGGCCTCGAAGAGAAATTGAATACCTTCCATCATAAATGACTGAGAAATATCCCTGGTCTCATTTATCCATCTAGATATAATTATAAGTGAGGAAGTATTCAAAGAACAGGGCAAAAAGATCTAAGCAACATAATTAGAGAGAGAAGATTAAGATGGTCTGATCATGAAACGGAAGCCAAATGGAAAACAAAAGAGATGGAGGCTACAATTAGCATGGAAGGCAACAGTTGAGAGATACCTTCACCCGCTACGTGTGTCATGGAAAGAAGCAAAGGAGATAGTCCACGGCAGATCAATGTTGAGAGAGATGGCAGTCTAGTGTGCTAAGAAGCACGGAAAGGACTAAATACTAAGTAGTACTTGAATATTGTTTGAACATATTGAACTGAAAATGAAGACCACAAACTGTTCACATTTACAAAATCACAATCAACTAGAGGATACTGAATTATGTACTGAATTTGATATTTTACCAATGAGTAAACAAAGCATGTAAAGAACAATTCAACTTAAAGTTTCAGTGAATAAATGCAAGTAAATGTTGATTTTTAAAAGGATATTGATGTCAATTTCAAGCCATTGATATAATACTATTGCGGATCATTCATTAACGTAAAAACCAGCCCAAATGAATGACACCAACAATTTAAGCTGTAAAAGGCTTCTATTAAATGACTGCTCAGATATGAAGGACATGCCATCATAAAAGGGAAGATGGATACCTTCAAGTTTTGTTGTTTTTTTTAAATTCTCTTTTCTAGAAAACTCTTTGAGATAAAAATGTTTTACACTAAAAAGATACATTTCTTCAGAAAACTGTAGATAGGATGATCAACAAAATGCCAAATTATGTTTTAATGTCTCTAACAGATTGGTATTACAGTTGCTGCCGCTAAGCGTCCATGTCATGGTTTTTCTGTGAAATTAGCCATGGTGTGATACTGTCCTTTTGGCAAGGGAATCACTATGACAGGTGTTTTTTTTTGTTGGTTTTTTTTCAATAACATTTATATTGTAATCTATCACACATCTTTATATCCCCTGATCATGGAATCAACTGATGTAAGGTGTGTTGAATTCTATGCATCTATTTGTTCAGTTTGTTGATTATTTTTTTCTTTGGGTGGGGAGAGGGGAAGGGTTGGAAAGCAAACAAAAAAACTGTTGAAGCCATCAAGGATTGTTTAGATAGGTAGGCAGAGTAATGCTACTCAATGTGTTGTTATAAATTCCTGTGCAAAATGCTGTTTCTGTATTTCTTTCTCTCCATCCAAATTGTATGTTGGCTTTAAGTTAACCATCTCCTCTCCCATCCCATTCCCACCCATCTCCAAGCCCCTCTATAGGTTCCGGGGTCCTCAACTGTGAGGTGAAAGAAAAGGTCTTCTACTAGTACCCCCATGCATCTCATAAGAGGCAAGTAAGGGTTGAATGAGAGTCTCTCTTCTTACTTCTTCTCTCAGGCTCTCTTTTGTGTTTGCAGAGGGAAGAGTTTCACTAGGAGAGGGAAGAAAGCATTATTCGTGCCTAACCCTAATTAATCATGGCTTAAAAATACTATATTGGTCACTTGCTATCTAGATGAACTGAGTACTTTAGAACACAAAAGGTGGTAGAAAATCCTGGGTGTTTATCGCAGTGCATAGTTTTAAGGCTTGATGGCTATTGTTAATTAGTTTGAGTTTTTAGAGAGATGATGTTTTTTTTTGCCTGCAAATCATCTCTCCATGTAGCTTTTTAGTTATTGTATGTTGTTTTTGTATTACAGCATCCTTATTGTATATTTTAAATGCCTGTTTCCCTTTTAGCAACTTCTTTTACTCATCTGAAAATTTTTTCTATTAATTTTGTTCTCTTCCTTACTTTAAACTAGCTTTTTGGCTTACTTTTTCCATGGGCCCTAAGATGACCTTTGTAGTTGAAAAGAGTCCTAAAACACCAAATAAACAAATGTCTCCACAGAGAGCAACATATTTAGCTTACTTACGAGTAGGCTCATCTAAACGTTCTTCGCAGACCAGCCTAGTCTTTCCTATCCGCCAGTGACTTAAGATGAGATAAGACTCAGAGACTGTGGTAATATTTGTTCTTCGGTGTGAACTGGTCTTCCTCCCTTGCATGGAACTGTCCAGCTTGAGTCCTCAGCCCCACACTTTATGGTATGCCAGCCACTACTACTCTAACACGACTGCCCTAAAGTCATGCAATCTTCAACTCTGAAGCTGTGACTTATTGGACTGGACTTGATAGACCTTATTCCTTGTTTTAATCAGATCTGCCTCTCAAAATTTTGGAGAAAATTCTTCTCATCATTCACATAGACCATGACTTTAAGCAAAATCCTGTGATGCTAACCATAGACTTTTATATAGGAAAAATTCTACTACAGCGGTTCTAGCTTTCTCTTAATGGCAGCATTATAATGTTATCTGAGATGCTAAGTGGCAGCAACTGTATGATGTAAAATCAATTTATTTGGACTCTGAAGGCACTTATCAACAGGATGATTTGGAACTGTAAGAAGACAATAAGAAACAAATTTTCACTCTTAAAAGATACCATTGGGAGATCATTTTTGACCATGTTTCCCTGTGTACACTAACTGATAGAAATTGTAAAGCCTCTCAGTCCAGTCATGCCAATAATGTTCACACTGTGTACGATTCATCATGTGGATATGGGCTGGGCTGCCATCAGGATAAGCCACCACTATAACACCATGATTTATCTGAAATAAAAATTGATGTACAAAAATCCCAGTGACATAGAAGGATAAAAGAGACATACATACATGATGTCATCCTGTCTATCACCTGATTAGGAGTGATACTTAGGACTTGTTATGAACAATGCCCGTTTCAAGCTGTTAGCTTTCTGCACATGACAGGCTTAGCTGACAATTTGCTCGTCATGTACTTAATTACTTACATCAGTCAGTGATAGGTCAATCATAGTAATCAGCTACATTTATACCCTCTCTTCGTCTTTCTTTCAGGTACTTTGCATGCTTCAAATAGCTTCATTGGGTCTCAATGAAGACACTATATAATATTCAATGTCACATACTTGGTGACAGGGATTTATTAAGGATAGGATATTGTAAGCATATTGTTAGCATATTGTAAGCATATTGTTAGCATATTGTAAGCATATTGTTAGCATATTGTTAGCATATTGTCAGCATATTGTTAGCATATTGTAAGCATATTGTTAGCATATTGTTAGCATATTGTTAGCATATTGTTAGCATATTGTTAGCAAACTCAAAAATGGACTCAAGACATGTTTAGGACGATCATGCATTCGTTTAAATTTGTCTCTGTTGCTGTAGAATGATCTCCCCTGGTACTTTCTTTAAATATTAAACTAACAACCACTGAAAGTGTCTTCAAAAAGCATATCAAATTCCTCGTTTTCTTTTAAAGATATTATTCCTGCCAAAGGAACTCGCTTGCCTATCTCCTTCTCCTTATTTAGTGTATTTTTGGTTCAATTTTGAGATTTTGAAATAATTCAAATTGTTGTCGGATAAGAATAATGTTTGAAACTGCTAGTCTTCGTTAGAATAATGATGATTATGATGTATACATAGCCCCTGCTCTACAGGACTGATGTAGACATAATTTGATGGGTGGAATGACGACGGACATTCAAAACGTCTTCGATGTAATGTTGACATTTAATGTGGGCTGAAATCGAATGAAGGACGATTTTCTCCGTCCAAAGATTGCACGCCACACAATGACTGATCCATAATTATCCTCTGTTCTGAAATTCAGCTATTACTTCTGACCTGAATCTTTCGTTAGTCCTGCGGTAGCGAAATTGCTTCCGTCCTTCTTTTTCAATGTGAATACGGACTCATCAGAGAACATCATTGACTTACTGACTTATGGCTGTGCTGCATCCCAGTTCTCCGTCTGTGACGCTTTGGCTGCTCTCTTTATGTTATTATCTGTTTATGAGTTTTCGCCACTGTCATCTGTCGTGGGCTATTGCAACGATCTGATCTAAATCTTCACTTGAATGGAGTTGGAGTGGATGGTTAATGAGTGCGAGATCTCGATTTAGTATTGTTGGAAGTGTCGTTATTGGCCGGCCTCTGAATTTGTTTCCACATTGGATGTAATAGGCTGGCATTGCTTAGTTAGCTTGTATTTCATTGTCATTCCATAGAATGTTCCCAAATAAATCCCATCTTGCTTAGAGTAGGCCCTATTTGTATGGAGAGAGGCTTTTTTGACATTTCTTATAAAGCACTTTGTTGGTTATTTTGGTGGGAGATTTTATGTTCAGGACCTTTTTAAACTCTTTCCCGGTGAAACGAGTTGAGCTTTTCTTCGTTTGTGTAAGTGAGTGCCCATGTGCTGCAGTTGTAAAGCAATACAGATTTCACAAAAGATTTAGTATTTACATGTATCTTGGTCCCTGATCATTGCTGAAGAGTAAATCGTTGATGTTGTCTTGCCCACATGAGACGAGGGTCGCTGTCAGCCTGTGTTAATCGTGGACGTCATGCAGTTTTACATGCTTTTATTCCTTTCTCCTCAAACGCCTCAAAAGTGTCCACATTCTGGTGCGAGAATCAAGCTCTTCAGCAGTATTACCCGGGTCGCGAAATCGATTTTTGATGCGTCGTTCGGATATTTCAAGATCTTCTCGCCAGTTGGCTCAATGGTAAAGGCGTCGGCTTGGGACAGGGAGGTCCCGTGTTCGATTCCCACCAAAGACTACTTGTGTTGTTTTTGTTTGTTTGTTTTTTGTTTGTTTGTTGTTTTTTGTTTTTTTAAATTGTTTTTATTGTTTTGTTTTTTCTTTGGCTTTTGTTTTTTTGTTTTTGTTTTGTTTTTGGGGGGATGCGCTAAAGCAAGAAAGTTTACCTCAATTTCTTCACTCGATTCAGGTGTTAAATGAGTACCTAGCAATAGGCTGGTATTGTTGCGCTGACTGTGCTAAACTTTACCGTATACTCCCCATGGAGTATGCCTGCTCGGAGATAAAGGATTGTAAAGCGCTTTGACACTGTCCGTAGAGCGGTGAAAAGCGCTATATAAATTATGCAGTCTTTATTTATTTATTATTTAAGTTGTCCTGCGCGAATGGTCACTTCAACATCTACCGGGTGTTTCCATACTTTAGCCACCACCCCATCCCCCCTACACACATCCCTTTTGCCAGACAAACCCAGAAGAGCTGACGTAAAACCAACAACATACATTTTGACACAGATCATTTCTGATCTCAAATGCAAAATTGCAAACATTTGTATTAATATTCATTGTGCCTGCCACCTGCTTTCCGGACAGCATCTAGACGAGCAGGACATAACTCCAGAAGAGAAATGAAGAGTTCAGTCTCAACTTCCTTGTCGCCTAAAATTCCTTCGTAAGTAGTGTGAAGATTGTCTTTTAAGTTCATCATGCGTTTTCCACTGTCTGGTGAAGATTCTGGCCATAATTCCACTCATCCATCGCTATGTTTCTGAATCGCTAAACCAAGACGTGTTTCATTTTTTGGAAAAATACCAACATTCAAAGAAAACACTTCTGTCAGTCTAAAAGTAGACCTATACCTATGAAATTTGGGATTGAGATCACCAACAATCAAGCTTTCGAATAGTATATAGTTTTACTTTATGGCCCTCCTCAGATCGTCCCGCCAAGGGGCGTGGGAGGTGGGGCGTAAGGGGTAGACTAAGGTATCGAAACACCCTGTAGATCTTACCACAGATACTAATAAACACAGATTGTTTACCTGGAGTATTTGACTATTAGAAGGGTGTAGTACAGAATTCAGTTACGTCCCTTGGAAATACCATGGTAGGAGAAATGTAACAACACAATTATTTACATTCCAATCAACGCGTTTAAGAATGATTGGAATTGACAGCTATGCAGATTCCATTTCTTTCTAAGTGACAAGCTAACATTTTACATTTTAAAAGAACAGCACAACTCGGTCACATAGTGATATTTGCGCTGAAAATAGGAAAAAAGAGACATTTTTCCAGTCTCAAACTATGGAAAGAATGTATAAACTCTACAGTAGATCTAGTATACTCTAGGGCTATCAGCTTGAGCCGATTTCCGCTGAT
>JAOYNN010014031.1:0-13021 GCA_025770095.1 Goniobranchus kuniei | reverse complement strand
CCCCCCACACACACACACACACACACACACACACAGTTGCACTTTTCCAGCCAATTACTTATACTTTGGAGTGGAAAAAAAAAAAAAAAGATACATGACTCATTTTGACAGGCTGCAAGACATGCATGTACTTTGTGTCAGTCATCTAAGGCTAAGAGTGTGACTCCTCATCTTGCTTGAGGAATGTCTCCTTTGTAGTACCATATAAATATGCCCATTCAGCAAACTTTGGACTAATGACTCAACAATGAACACTGTGATCATAACAATCTTTCCAAGTTAATAATGATTTTTAACACACAAACTGTTTTCTCTTACTCATCAATAATAATTATAGAGTAAACAATTTAAAAACATCAACACAGTCATAAAAAAGCAATCTCCTTCACTCCCCATTTTGAAACAAACAGAAAAAAATCCAAAACAGAAACCGCTAAAGGGCATGAATGGGAAATTCAACCATATCATATGTGTCAAATTTTATGAAAGCGAGGTGATTTCTTCTATTACTCTATTTTTAAAAAATAGACTTGTAAAATAAAAAATGTAAATAGATCATTACATGTCAATGAATGCCAACCAATTCTTTGTAAAAATGTGAAGGAGAAGACAGCAAATCAAATTCATACTAATTCAAAATGATATATAATTATGTAATCAAGTATATAACCACTTGTGCACATTCAGTGGCATTTAAAGATACATTACACTGCTTACAATTAAAACAATATTTCCAATTATAGATTTAACTGATTTCTTGGCTTTGAGCATGATCAATAGATTATTTATCACATGACACAGTTTAAAAGAATTTTCAGAAAAGGGTATCAGTTCAATCTGCTGCCTCCTTTTGACTTTATTGAACTTCCAGTCTTCTTTATCCAGCATTCTAAGACTTTCTCTTTTTTTCCTTTTGTTATCCCTAGTGTCAGGCTGCCTACCAATGGATACTATTTCATATTGATATATCGTCGGTGTAATTCTATAAAGGTAGAAATCACTGAATTCGTAGTTATACGTTTAGAGCGGCAAAATGAGACCGGAATATCTTATACGTTTAGAGCACAAACAATATAGGTGCATTTCTGTCAACCAATTTCATTTCTGACACAAATGAGAAGTACGGCTCCAACAAAGTATAATTTGGTGTAATAAAACAAAAATCCTAAATTTTTGGATAACGTTAAAAGAACAACACCGACAATATATATATCATAACCAGCTAAAGACTTACTTAAAAATTCTATAGGGGACACTTGCTATCTAGATGAACCGAATACTTTAGTACACAAATTGTGGTAGAAAATCCTGGGTAGTTATTTGTGTTGCACAGTTTGAGGCTTGATGTTTGTTAGAGAGATGACTTTTTTGGGGTCTGTAAATGATCTCTCCTTATATTGTGCTTGTTTTTCTATCTTAAATGCCTGATTCCCTTTTTGGCAAATTCTTTTCCGCTGATAATCTTTTCTACTATTTCTGTTTTGTCTCTTACTTTAGACTTGACTAGACTTTCATCCAGTGGCGACTGCAGGCCCGAGCCTCAAAATTAAGAAAAATCCCTCTCCAGCTATGTATCCCAAAAGAGATCCTCCACAATCAAAATGAATCAAAATCAGCCCCTTTAAACCTTCAAATAGTCTTCTACATGCAGAGTAATAAATAGACAGTATGACACAGTCATCACAGTTTCGGAAAATACACAACAATCCTAACATTGTAGGTCGGGCTCTTTCCTCAGAGCCCGAGTCTTAAAGGGGCCTCAGTGATATTCAAGGCATCAATTGCGCATCTCTTCAATGTTGAGACCATAGAAAAAAACAGGCCAGGTGGGGCCATGACCCTAAAGCCCGATGCGCAAGGGGAACCAATAAATTGTAGTACTGTCTTCTTGAGAACATCACTCACTTTAAACTAGGCCCTTGTACGCCTTGTGATAGTCAGACGTGTGTCTGCTGCCAGACGCATGCATTGTGTCTGTGTGTGTGTGTTTGCACACACTTAGTTATTTAAGTGAATAATGAACGGTAATGATGATGGTGTAGGGTTATTACATAGAAAAGGTTGTGGATGATGATGGTTGGTGGAGTTACATTCCAGAAATATAAGCGAGCCCGAGTACCTGTCAGAGGCTAGAGTCGCCTCTGCTTTCATCTTACTTTTTCCATCGGCGCTAAGATGACCTTTGTAGTCGAAATGAGCCCTTAAACACCAAATAAACCAACAAATAACCAGCAAAAGACGACTTATTACCAATGGCAATCAAACCCCAAACTGTGCAATGCAATAACTACCCAGGATTCTATACTGCCTAATGTATACAAAATCACTCCATCCATCTAAGTAGCAGTAACCCTGTTACTGTTAGCATTTTAGAGTTGTGCAATGCACACAAGAGGACAAAAGCTTCAGAACATTAAATGTGCCTCCTCTCTCCCAGATATTTCCCCAACATCCACATCCTCATTCCTGCTCTTTATGTGGAGTGTCAAAAGACATTCTTCTTACAGATTAAAGAAGAAGCTCTCACTAAACCCTTAGTCACCTTTTACTACAACCTGTCATAGTGGTTCTTTGCGACTGCAAATTTCATGACTGTCCTAAAATTACTGCAAATTTTACAAAAACAAAAAAATATTTTGAAAAAAATTTCCCTCTTTTTGAGCCATTATTGAAAATAAATTTCACATCAGGCCCTTGCATGTCTTGTCAGATTGTTTCCGTTCATTCTGAACCTTATTCACAATCTTCTTGGCTAACGCTAGGCCTAATTAGCCTACGGTACATTTTTTTTTTTTTTACAGCGGTACTGGTAGGCCGACACCATTAATTATTGGGCCACAGCCTTTGAGAGTCATTCCTCTTCCTTATTCATGGTGTGTTAGCATCTGTCTCTCTCTGTCTCTTCTCTGTCTCTGTTTGTCTATATCATAGCCATTCAAACTGAACAAAGCAAAACAAAGAGGAAATATAAACCTCTGCCCCTCAACAAAACAGAACAAAACAAAACCCCTAAAAACAAAACAATAAAAAAACGAAACAGTACAAGGGGAAAAAAACAAGTGCAGTCAAGCAGTATGAATGAATGTAAAGCTAATCATTGTGTATGACTTGAATGAACTGATCATTGCGGTATGAATGATTTGAATGAATATTAAAGTTAAAGTGACCACTGCAGTATGAATGATTTGAATGAATGTTAAACTGATTATATGAAGTATCAAAATTTGAATGATTGTTAAAACATATTATTGCAGTATTCATTATCTGAATGAATGTTAAGCTAATTATTCAGTAGGTATGAATAGATTAAATCAATGAAAAACTGACAGAATTGAACTTTAATTTTTTTAAAAATAAAACAAAGCGGCGGTGATGGATAAGTGGTGATCACATTTGGGCATGAGTCGAGAGTTGAGGCATTCACCATGGTTAGTACATGCAGGCATGACTGCGTGGGATCGGGCCTCGATAGGGAGAGGTCAGGCTCATAACCGTAAGTCATTGGCGCAGTGTCCTTAGGTAAGGCATTTACTTCGCCTACCTCGCTCGACTCAGATGTGAATGAGTAACTGGCCGTTAATATAGCCCTGTCTCTCTCAGAAAAAATGTTTACGCCTAACAGGCTGCAAGTCTTGTTCTTAATGTTCTGTGTTGCCGTTGGTCAAGGGAGTAAATGTCATTGTAAAGTGCTGTGAGCATGAAAATGTATTTATGCCTAACAGGTTGTAAGTCTTGTTCTTAATGTTCTGTGTTGCTGTTGGTCAGGGGAGTAAAATGTCATTGTAAAGTGCTGTGAACAGGAAAATGTATTTGTGCCTAACAGGTTGCAAGTCTTGTTCTTAATGTTCTGTGTTGCTGTTGGTCAGGGGAGTAAAATGTCATTGTAAAGTGCTGTGAACATGAAAATGTATTTGTGCCTAACAGGTTGCAAGTTTTGTTCTTAATGTTCTGTGTTGCCGTTGGTCAAGGGAGTAAATGTCATCGTAAAGTGCTGTGAACATGAAAATGTATTCGCGCCTAACAGGTTGCAAGTTTTGTTCTTAATGTTCTGTGTTGCCGTTGGTCAAGGGAGTAAAATGTCATTGTAAAGTGCTGTGAGCATGAAAATGTATTTGTGCCTAACAGGTTGCAAGTCTTGTTCTTAATGTTCTGTGTTGCTGTTGGTCAAGGGAGTAAAATGTCATTGTAAAGCGCCATGGGCATATTTACATAAAGGAAAGTGCATTATATAAATGCCATCTTTACTTTATACATCCTAATGCAAGATGGCTGATTAATTCTAACGAATTCAATTTTTCCATTATGGCCATCATGTCAAAATCAAATTTTTTACCTGAAGAATGTTTAGTTAAAAAGGCTTAGAATATACACTAGATACAGGTATTATAATTCTATTTGCTATACAGACTAATCAGTTGGAAAGGTTACATTTCGCATTTAAATTGTGTAGCCAGTACACCTTATACTCTGAAATTTAGCAAAATTTGGGATGCTAATTTGCAAAAAAAACCCCGCAATGACACTACGACATGCATGGAAATATAAGATTGGGCAGAAATTCTTATACTTCTGGCATTGAAATTGGAGACATCCCAATACTAATGACCAAATGTATGGCAATAACCAAATCAACAAAGGCAAAAATCTAATAAAATGGAAACTTGCAATTTGTCACTATATCATTATCACCACATCTTAAAACTAGTTTAACTTATGACTCTCAATCATTAATTTTCATGGTTGTAGATCAATGTTTATTACTTGATATTACAAAGATTAGTTTTAGAAACAAACAGGCCTACTCATAAGTAAGCCTTTAACTTTAACAAAACATTTATCTATATACACGTACATTTTATGAAACAGTAACAGTGAAACTTAGTAAGGACAACATCAAAAAGGTTGCTTATCCAGTGCTATAATATCATGCTGGCTAAAACTTTGGTCTCATTTCTTCTGAACATAATTTGCTTTAAATGGTTCTCACTATCAGCTAATTATATATTCTATACAATATGATACAGTGGATTAATATCATAAAGCTGTGTCTGATATGTTCTGTTACTGTTACTTTTGCAGAAAAAACAACAATTATTTGTAACGATTTAATTTACCATATTCATTTTTTTAAAAACTCCATATTCACTTAAGAAAAACAACAACCCAGGATCATTAACATTTAAAGGGATGTCATTGAACTATCAAATCAAATGCTTAGTTATCAAAGTAATTCAAACAGTCATCACTGAAGCCAAAGGACAACACATCAATACATATGTGTGCAAATTGTACAGTGAGGCAATTGAAACACACTGTCCACTGAACTTTTTTTCCACTTATCCATTCATCTTAATACGGTTACGGCAGCAACGGTTCGATTTTACACTACCAACTGGACACAATGACATGTTCTCATTTGAAGGCAGCTGCAACTCTGCTTTTCTGTATCATGTACCCAGTAGTTATGTTGAAACTAGTATTCTCTGAGTGTCATTATTCAAAGATTCAAGAGCTCAGTCAGTTTGTAGATCTATGCAGCTAATATTTAGTCTTGTAGATTCAATCGTTCTTGATGCTACATCTTTAGAATAAACTGGTACAACAGCTGAGATCCAAGATGACCAACAAGAAGTTCACAATAAAATCAAATACACCATAGGGCCAAATATGGGAAAAATCAGTTAATAATGCAATTTGTAAGTTAGGTGCACATGTCAAAACATTGTAAACAGTACCAGGTAGTCACAATTATTTTGTTTGTCTTTACTGTAAATATGCAACTTAATGGTGTTAAAATGCAATAACAAAGAAATGAGAAAAGATTAATGCGACTGAAAATGAGAGGCACAGACCAATCACGAGGAAATAGGACAAGCCCAACAATGAATGCTCTGGCATCATGCCCTGGCTTCAACAGATCATCAGTTATAGAACTTTCTCTACCTTAGAATATCATAATGCTTTTCCTTTTGTGAATGTAGGCTTACAGGTTTTGGATTATATCCAAATCTCATGGGATACCAGAAGGCCATTGTGCCAGCTGAACTACTTAAAAAGTTGATTCATGTTTGAAGACTATGACATATTATAGCAAGGGATCATTGATATAATTAAATATAAGACTACAACATTTAAAACTTCTGAGCAAATATGAATGTAAAATATTTTAAAGTCTTCTCCTCACATCTTCCTTAATCAATAATTAAGAAAAAACTTCACAAACAATGGAATAATTTGAAAAAAAAAAATGCTGTTAGAGTTACTCACAACAGTTAATTGAAAAATCACATTTAAAAGCAAGATACAAAAGAATAAAAAACTGGGGTGAAAAAAATTCAAAGAAGACCTAAATCTTAAGGAAAACAAAAGTGACATGGCAAATAATAACTTCACAATTATGATCTGTTCATTATGGCAACAGGACAATACTGTTCTCAGTGTAAATTAATGAAATACATCTACAATTTTTATGCCTAAGTTGTGTTTATTTCACACATAAAAAACCTTCTGTTAAAGTTATATACATTTATACATAACGGTGTAAAAGTTGCTTGGCTTTTCCATAAAATATCATCAAATGGAGCAAGATGGGTATAGACATGGAATTCTGTAGCTATAAAATAGATCAAATATAAATTTTTTTTTTTTTATCAGAAAACTGTTTAAAAGTGATTTTTATATTGTTAATGATCTGATAAAGAACATGTCAAGAATGTCAAACATCTTTGATTGGCACATTTTCTCAAGACTACAGTCCTAAGAGTACCTTTCATCAAATAGTTGTAGCTATGTGATGATGATGGTTCAATTTCAATACTCTTGATCTCACAATAAAGTGGTTTTACATGACATTTATAAAATGACAACCTGAAAAATGAGTGTACAATAGTCATTATGGTCTACAGGAAAGTCATCATAATCCTCACTGTGTCATGGCTCCTCACACAACTCAATGAAATGGAGATTAAATGTGTAGTCCCCCTTACAATATTTTTGAAGGATGATATATTGCATAAGATAAGAATTCCTGATATGAAGACTGGTGAAAAGCTCGATTTGTACTTCTATCAATTTTTCAAAGAAATCAACAAAATCCAATGGGCCTATTATAAACTGTTCCTATTAGCACAGAGTATCGTCACAACCAAATATCATCTCATTCACTGAGAGTGTGAAACATCTAAGTCCCACATTACTTCAAGAAACGGGAGCAAGAGTTGAAAAACGTAGGCTACTAGTATTTCAATGAGACAACCCAAGGTATTCAAGCATACTACAAACCCAAGATGGATAGAGATAATCTCCCTTTCATAAAATCATGCCACAAGAACTTCAACGGATCTTAGATATGGATGCAGATTGTGAGGTCCAATCACATGGTTACTTTTTTAATACTGTCTTTTTTCTTTAACATCTAATGATCAATTTCTCTTATCCAATGGTAAACTTCTGTGACAGTTGCCTCATAAATGGAGATGTGGCAACTGTTTCACAATGAAGGAGACTATAAATCCATGGTTCTTCTAACAATTTGAATAGCATAGATTTACTTTTCTCAACTCAAGTGGAAGTTCGAACTTAAGAAATAATTTGAAGAAAGACAATGTGGTTTAGAAGGCGATGCAAAATCTGTTAACAAAACATAGAGAAAAAAGAATGATTTAAATACAAAGTCTGTCTTTTAATTTCTGTGACTATTTAATGGTTTGTAATTATAATGACAACATTGCTTATCATAAAATAAATCAAGCATGAAAATTAACAAGTTCTAATTCATAAGATTAACTTTACCTTACTGGTATATTAAAAGGGAGTAGTGCTTTATCAAAATAAAAACAACAGTCAAAGAAATATCAAAACAAAATAATGTTAAAAGAAAAAAATTACAGCAAACAAAAAAAAACCCACCACACAAAAAAACCCCTTCAAACAACAGAAAATGCACATTGGCAAAAACAAAGTTCTTCAGAGATCAACAAGCAGGAGCAAAATGTTATCTCAAAGAAAATCCACTTTTTGACACAAGGGAATGGTTGGGTAAATACTGATAACAAAACATAATATAGTCTTAAGTCAGATAGAAATTAAAAGTCACAATTAGTATTATTAAGTCAAGGTACAAGACTGATGGATAAGGGAAATTATTGCTTGCCTCTTCCCATCCTTAATTCACATAAAAAGGAAAAACCATTTCTGCTGGACAGTTATAGGCCTAAGCAAAAAAAAAATAAAAATAAAAAACTCTGGTGAAAAATTTGTCATCCTTCTTCTTACCATTCGATTAATATTATTATAGCTACAGCCTACATTTTTCAATAAAACTTATGGCCGTTACAATATTGGTTATTCCATACCTCTTTTTCCTTCAAGATCAAAACTTACTTTGGAAAATTTGTGTGTTTCTGTGAGAATGTGAATTCCTAAAAAGCAACAGACATAAATGTAATAATGTATATATTAATTTGTTAATATAAAACATGATTTGCTTGTACAAATAATATAATATAATTATCTTTAACTTGTACAGGTATGCCCACCAAGACTTTTGGATGTGTTGAATGATTGTGTCATGCAAGAGGTGATAACTCAGAGACTGTCTCTTACAAGATGATATCAAGTTTTTCTTTCCATAAATTTACATCTGGTTTCTGATCATTTAACTCTGAGGTTGTTTCATAAAAATTTTCAAAATAGTTGTAAACCAGTCATTGAGTCTTGTGCTGTGTAGAAATGTTTATATGCAGATCCATCGATACTTTAGCATGATCATATACACAAAATGTAGAGGTATAGATTCAATATCTAGATTCTAAAGGTGTAAAGGTATGCTACATAAGACAATCTAGGGCCAGATTTATCTGAAAACACAGTTCACCTTTCTGCATAGCAAAGATCAAGGTATGCATGCACATACCTAGACCTAGATATGAATTTAAAACTGCAGGTCAATAAACTAAACCTGAAATGTCAGAGTCGTTAATCCTCATATATAGCAAGTATTGACCAAGACAATATACAACCATCTTAAGCTACAGATTTTCTCTTTAAAAGTCTCAAAATTTATTATTCCTGTTATCCATACTGTACACAAAACTGTTTTGACTTTGAATTCAGTTAACTACACATGAATCCTTCAGAGCTGATATTAAAATGCATTAAAGATGTTCAGAAATAACCTTTATCTAAATGATACAAGTAAAGGTGACATTGAATTCAAGAGGAAAATGGTGTAATCAAGTGCCTTAACTCCTTGACTCCACCAAGCCTTACAGCGCGGCTTGCTTAATTTGCCATGAGGACAGCAAGCTGCTTGTGCGGCTCATAATAGTGCCCCTGATAAACGGCTGCATCCAACCATGAATTCATAGTGTTGACACAAAGAGTTACATTATTATCATTACATTCATAAACAACGTACAACTTGTTATTGAATTAGTGGGCGGGATGCCTGTGTATCATACATTTCTAAAAACTGCAACTGTTTCAAAATCGCTTTCCTATTTTAAATTATCTCTCAAATATAATATATGAGAAACATTAATGCTACATACTGTACAATGCAAAAATATTTTTTGTATCTTCTGTTGATGTAAGACAAGAAATCAAAACCTTTACTAATTAACGAAATTAACCAAAGTGAAAAGTATAAAACTTGATCAAGGGGGTGGGGAAGTAAAAACTCAAACTAAAAGAAGACCTGCACATATTATATGTCAAAGCATTAAATTAAAAGACATCTTTCATTGAGCTGAAACATGAATATAACAACCTATCGCAGACACTTTTCATACAAGTATTCATTATAATTATAAGTCAATTATGAACAGCTTATGAATAAATACAAATGCCTTACATAATTTTTGAATAATGTCAATGGGAAGGGTAAAAGTGTATCATGTATGAAAAACACAAAATAAAACAATAAATAAACATGAGCTTTCAGGATCATGCAAAATTAATACTTGGTGATTTGTGCTTAATATGTTAAAGTAAAAACAAAATGAGTTCAGATCAACATTGAGTCATTGAGTATACAAGGATGTTATGAATTATCACATTATTGCACTTACACCAATGGAAAAAAAACAACAAACCAAATAGTGCAATGACAATATAATTAAGTCCATAAAATTTCAGTTTTAGACAAAGAGAATATACATTTATTTTAGTAGTTCCCATTATCTACTAAATGCAAGAGTTCCAACAATATGTGATTAATCTCATATCCCATGGGTGGTAAGTAAGAGATCAATCTGGATCAAATCACATAAAATGATTGGATCAAAATATTGTTATGTCTTTCTTCCTTTGTAATTGCAAAATGTGCACTGTTGAATAATTATCTTTACAATATCTTTTACATAAATGTGCCAAATTACAACAAAGAAGCATAAGATTGTGGGCATATTAATTTCTACATCCAGGAAATAAACAGGAATGTGAATGTGATTATAACCAGGGCCATGGAAAGATTTTTTTTTCATCTGTCAAGCATTTAAGACTAAAGGGATTACATCTTGCCTTTCCTCTCTTAGATTAATGCTATATTTTCTCTTTCCATCAGGTTAGTTTGATCATAGTGCAGTGCAATACAGTCGTCGCCACTTAGCGTCACGGTGGATAGTGTTAGGTTTCGGTTAACAGAGCGGTTATGGCTGTGACGGAATTTTTCTTATGTAAAAGCCACTGGATAGCATAACAGGGTTTTACTTAGCATCACGGTCCTTTTGAACGCTAAGAAAAATTTTCTTCAAAATTTTGAGAGATAGGATTAATTGAAACAAGGACTGAGCCCTCCCAAATGACCAAATCAATGCAATTGTGATGTTACCCTGGTTTACGATGGGTATGCTGGCTGACTGGGTATGTATGCACATTCAAACAAAGGGGTAGAGGACTCAAGCTGGGACTCAAGCTGGACAATTCAATGCCAGAAAGGGACAACTAATTCACACCATTTGCAAACCAAACAATAAATTCGATCATAGCCCCTGAGAGTTATCTCATCTTATGCAATCGGCGGTTAGGACAGACAAGGCTAGACTGGAAAGAGTGTTTTTATGACCCTATTCATACACGAACTTCACACGTTCCACTCTAGGAAGAGCGGGATGAGGGAGGGGATGGTGAACTACATGCCTAGCTGTGTGGGATTGGATTAATAGAGACGGAAAAAAAGAAAAAAGCATCTGCACAGAGGTCTATCACTGCAACCCCCGTTTTACTTTTAAAAAAGCAAACAAAAAACAAAAACCCAGCAACAACAACAATACAATAATAATAATAATAATAACAATAATAATAATAATAATAATAATAATAATAATAATAATAATAATAATAATAATAATAATTTACCACACTTCAAGTCTGTTGATTTCATGATCAGGGAAGGTACAGAAAGGTACTACATTACAACATAGATGTTATCAACACAAATAAGATCTATCATGGTGGCTCATTTAGCCAAACGGATATCGTCACACTATGGTTAACGTCACGGTAAACTAGTGTAATGGACGCCGTGACGCTAAGCGGCGGCGACTGTACTTACCAATTTTAACTGTACTGACCAGATTAGAGTGTTGTATTGCATAAAATGCTATCCAAGCATGATCATGGGGAAATCGAGCAACAAAAGACATGTCCTTATCAAGGTGAAATCATGTTAAAAAATGAAACTTCATGATCATTATCACGGGGGATTCAAGCCAAAATTCTAACTCATAATCAAAGGAAAATCAAATAGAGACAAAAAATGAATATAATGGGTAATTTCCTCAATTACAAACAAAGAAATAAATGGTTTTGCATACAGGGTTTTAAAAAAGGGATGGTGAATAGTGAGAAAAAAAATCCAAAGAATTGAGGATGATATTACACACACAAATATCAGAGAAATAAATCCTGAATGAAATAGGTCTCTTAAAAGGTGAAATATTTTACCTTAAAAACTGTTTTTGAGAAATAAAATATAAGACAAAATATCTTTGCTTAGTTTCAAAATGCTGCATCTGCAGTCTAGTCATGGTGGTAACTGTTTTTCCTCATGTCAAAATTCAATTCAATTCAAAATTCTTTATTATCCAAGAGTGAAATTTGATAGATTATAGATCTATACAGGATGATTTGTTCAATGCTTTTTGCTCACAGGATACTACCTCAAAGTCTCCTATGTTGAAAAAGAAGTACTATAGCCTAGGTATTTATATAAAACCCACATCATGTCAAAGGTAAGCAAAATTTTTTCCTACCCAAGACCATCTTCTTATCTAGATTTTCAGTTAATGACTTCTTATACCATTTCCTAATAGCCTAACACAGGGACTATGCTTTCATGAGGCAACCTGACACTGACACAATATTATACAAATACAATTTAGACTAAAATCTATTCATGACATTTCAGTGAAATGTAACAATCAATTAAGAAATAAACTGTATACTTATATATATATGCACCATACAGACCTAAATATTTATATAAACTTCTAGGTAGTTAATCTCAAAACTCGAATTAACCTGGTTTCTTCAAAATCAAATTTGATACATCTTGCAGTAAGTACTAAGAAAGTACAGATTGCAACTAAAGAATGACAATGTTCTTATCCTTTTTATGTGCCAAAATTGTAACTGAACTGTGGTGTGCTTGGCAAATGGTTTTGTACAAAGATGAATGTTAAGATCGTTGCTTACGTCACCAGTAATTGAGTGATCTCCCTTTAATAGCAGACAATAATTTTAGAAGGGTTCTTATTCATCAATTATATAATGAAGAAATTGGAAAATCAAGAAAAATTGAAAGAGCAAACATTTCGATTTCCACTATCCATAGATTGTATACATTATTGAAGAAGAAATGGAACAGCACAGAAAGAAGGTATTTGTACGTTTTTTAAAAATTGCACCATCCATAGATAGGAGGCAGATAGGTTATTTTGTCAACTATGAAAAAACAAAACAAAAAACAAAACAAAACAAAAACAAAACAATCCATAGATCAGCTAAATGATATAAGGTT
>JAOYNN010013921.1:0-13022 GCA_025770095.1 Goniobranchus kuniei | reverse complement strand
AGACAGACAGACAGACAGACAGACAGACGGACAGACAGGCAGACAGAGAGAGACAGAGAGAGAGAGAGACTGACAGACAGACAGAGAGACAGAGAGAGAGACAGAGATAGACAAACAGAGACAGAGAGAGAGACCGAGAGAGAGAGAGACAGAGAGAGACAGAGCTAAGAGAGAGAGAGAGACAGACAGAGAGAGACAGAGAAACAGAGACACAGAGAGAGAGAGAGACAGAGACAGAGACAGAGAGGGAGACAGAGACGGAGACTGAGAGAGACAGAGAGAGAGAGACACAGAGACACAGAGAGAGAGACAGAGACAGAGACAGAGACAGAGAGAGACAGAGACAGAGACAGAGAGGGAGACAGAGACGGAGACAGAGAGAGACAGAGAGAGAGACAGAGACACAGAGACACTGAGAGGGAGACAGAGACAGAGACAGAGAGACACAGAGAGAGAGACAGAGACACAGAGGGAGAGACAGAGACAGAGACAGAGAGAGACAGAGACAGAGAGAGAGACAGACACAGAGACAGAGAGAGACAGAGACAGAGAGAGACAGAGAGACAGAGACACAGAGAGTGACAGAGAGAGAGAGGCACACACACACACACAGATAGAGAGACACAGAGAGAGACAGAGAGAGAAACAGACAGAGAAACCGAGAGACCGTGAGAGAGAGACAGAGAGAGAGAGACAAAGAGAGACAGAGAGAGACAGAGACAGAGAGAGACAGAGAGAGACAGAGAGAGGAACAGAGAGAGGGACATAGAGGGACAGAGAGAGACAGAGAGAGAGACAGAGAGAGACAGAGTGAGAGACAGAGACAGAGAGACAGAGAGAGACAAAGAGAGAGACAGAGAGAGTGACAGAGAGACAGAGACAGAGACAGAGACAGAGACAGAGAGACAGAGAGAGAGACAGAGAGACAGAGACAGAGAGAGACAGACAGACAGACAGAGACAGAGACAGACAGACAGAGAAGGGGGAGACAGAGACAGAGAGAGAGACAGAGACAGACAGACAGACAGAGAAGAGAGAAAGGCAGACAGACAGAGAAGAGAGAAAGGCAGAGAAGAGAGAGGGGGGAGTGAGAGGGAGGGAGAGAGAGAGAGAGAGAGAGAGAGAGTGTGTGTGCCTGTGTGTGAGAGAGAGAGAGAGAGTGACAGACAGACAGACAAATTCAAACATTTTAGAGTCATCTAAGACATGCCTTAGACCCTTTGTGATCTAATTTTTCCACAAATGTTCTACATGTATTTCTAAAAATGTTTTGGCAATTTTTACGAATGGCATGTAACCTACCAGCTTCAACTGTAAGGTTGCTTATTTGTTCATGAATTTATATTTTCTCATCACCACAATGATTGAAAATTGTTATTTGATCTGAGATATCTTTTCGACATGCAATAAAAGAATTCTGAAAATTCAGGAAGGGATAAACTTCACCCTAAGATTAAAAAATGACCTCAAGCATTGTCTATAATACATAGAACAATGGGTGGTTGTAACAGGCCATACATTTCATTGATTCTTGTATCCCATTCTGTTTACCAGAGCAATTTACAGGTGGATTTGTGTCAAAGATTTGAATGTCATGGAATTTGCCGATGACTTAGATGCAGATACTCCTATGGGCCTGCTGAGAGGCATCAAATTTGGCACAGAAACCTACCACGTGCTTTTTATGAGATTATGCAGGTATGATGAAGAGAAGGAGGAGGACTACTGTTAGGTTAAACAAATATTTTTTCTTTCCAAGATGACATTGATCAGATGGCTATTAAAGGTTATGGATTCAGAATTACAAATAATGATGTTCATCTCAAACATGTATCCTTTTTATGCTGATATGAGCTCCTAAATGAAGTCAAGCAAAGTTACTGAATTTTAAAATTCCGTTTTATGCGTTGGTATTTTGGAGGTAAACTTTGGCAAACGTTGTCGCAACATAGCATGGAGAGGAGGGGGTGGCAAGTTTCTTGTTAAATTGAATATGCAACTGTATTATAAAAGAAGCAGCCTCAGGCCTTATTTTGGAATATATAAACTGATCATCTGAGGCAAAATCGATTATCTTATACATAATACTGTTCCACAAGGTTTAATGGATTACATTGGATTGAAATAATAGAACAAGAGGACCAGTGCCCTGACTCAGGGAACCATCAGTTTATCGTGAAACTAGGCAAACAGGAAGTTAATACATGTAGAACATCAAGGGGGAGTATGTGTGGCAGTGTGGCTGTGGGGTCGAGGTATTCACCTTGTAGGTCCGAAGTTTTGAATTCGAATCGGGGCCTTGCCATGGCGCTGTTTGCTCCTTGGGAAAGGCTACTTATACAGATTTTCGTCACTCCACTCAGATGTTGTTGAGTTCTCGACTATGGGCAGAAGAGGATCTTGTCAGTATGCTAGAGCATATGTGCTTATAAAATGGCTGCATCTCTGTATATTCGACATGGAGTTGAGAAGGTACTTGATTGATAAAAGGCTTGTCGGGGAACACTTGTACAGTGCTTCAAGTACATTCTGGAATTAGTGCTTTGTCAAAGCTCTAATTTTATATTTTTAACTTCCATCAACTAAGTACTAATAATGACACCCAAGAAGTTAATGATACCAGAGAGAACACTCACTAACATTGTCAGATCATAGGCACATGATGACATAGACTTAAGATAACCAATCTATTACACGAAGGAATTAATATTTTAATGTCAATAGTTTAGGAAAATGGGATGACTTGAATAGATAGGATTTAATGTACATAGGTAATTTGTAATTTCAATTTCTATCAAATTTCATGATATATTTTCTTTGTTTTGTTGGCAAGGTGGTGGTAGGGGGAGAGCGTTCTCATCTACTCCATATATAGATTTGTTTAAGAGATCTGAAAGAGAAAGTGAAAGAATAATAATATTTGTTAAGCGCTTTCCCTGGTAGCCCAAAGTTCTTCATAATAATACAACATAAAAAGATCAATTACAGCATCAGATTTACAATGTGAAACAGTTCAATAACAAATAAAATAATAAATACACAGGCATGTAAAAGTGATTGTAATCATTCATGTTGATAATAAGATTTAAACAGCCATGTTTTTAGTTTGTTTTTAAAAATTGGAAGGCTTTCAGCAGATGAAACTTCATTTGGCAGCCTGTTCCATAAATCAGGTCCTGCCCAGTTAAGAGATCGATCTCCATATTTCGCCAGCTTTGTTCTAGGCTTCACTAACATGCTTTTGGATTCAGATCGGAGATTTCTTACTGGTTTGTAAATTTCTATAAGATCTTTCAAGTATGCTGGGTATGATGGATCATTTAAAATCTGAAAAACCAAAGTGACGATTTTAAAGTCAATTCTACAATTTATAGGTAGCCAATGTAGATCTTTGAGAATAGGTGTTATATTATCTCTGGGGCTTGTTTGTTTAATGAGTCGGGCACCTTGGTTTTGGATTTTCTGCAGCTTCTTGATATTATCATGAGTTATTCCTTTGAAAAGAGAGTTGCAATAATCGATTCTTGAAATCACAAAGGCTAAGATTAACTTTTCAGTTGTCTCTGCATCAATGTAGCTCCTAATTTGGCTGATTTTTCTCAGTTCCAAATAGCATGTTCTTCTTAAATGGGAAATTGCCTTTTCCGTTGTCATACTTTTATCCATTACGACACCCAGACTTTTTACTTGAGTTGATACTGGGATTTTTTCTCCATTGATGTTTACAAGATCAAATTGTAATTGATTTAACATGGCTGGTGTTCCTACAAACAGGATTTCAGTCTTATCTCCATTTACTTTTAGTTTATTAGCATTCATTCAATTTTTCAACGATGCCATACAAGTTTCTAAATTGCTCAATATGTCTCTGATATTTGCCGGGGAGCATGACTGATAGAGCTGAGTGTCATCAGCGTAAATGAGATAATTTACCCTGCAGAGGGGTTTGCGCTACTTGTTGTAGCGCCCGCTGTAAACACATCGAGAGGCACGGTCAAGTAGCGCTGCTCTCCCCTTTACAGAGTGATTCGGCGCTACTTGTAGCGCATGAACCCTGACCCTCTTTATTTCAATATTTATCAATCCCCATATGGAAATTGACCAAGAAGTGATCTCTATTTCATTGTTAAGTAAAAGCCAATGGGATTGCAGGTTATTTGATGCCTCTAGGTCATCTGTAGGCTTTGTTATAGCTCTGCGAAGTCAGGCTTTACACACTGCCTACATGTTGCCTTGTGAGAGCCATTGTTCGCGCTTTGCATTCTCGGTTGTTTTCGACGATTTCTTTCATTTCCTAAAGATGACACCATTTAGTTCATTTTACCAGCTTTCATAAAATATCTTTTATAGAGGTTTTTTTAAGTTATAAGGCTGGATTACAGCATTATTCATAGCACAGTTAAAATGGCAACAATGTGTTCTGCCCCGCTCCAATGTTTACAATCAAACCACTTCAGCTGGCTGGCATTCCGCAAAGCGACTTCCGGTAAAACAGCGAGCCCAACTGGGGTTAAAGTTATGTATTTGTAAAATATAGGGAGAACAGGACAGGTCCCAGGAGAGAGCCTTGGGGCACACCAAAATTTACGGCAGCGGAGTCTGACACATGGGTGACAATAATGACTTTCTGTCTTCCCCTGATCCCAAATGACTGTGAAAGCTGATTTAACAGTATTGAATGATCAATCGTATCAAAAGCTGCAGACAGATCGAGTAGGATAAGCATTGATACATTACCATTGTCAGTGGCTAGCAGGAGATCTGATGTAACCCTGACGAGAGCTGTCTCGGTACTATGTTTTCTTTTGCAAGCAGACTGAAATTTCTCTTTGAGTGAGTTCTTCATAAGGTGCTTGTCTATTTGGGAAAGCACAATTTTTTCCAGGAGTTTTGACAAAAATGATAAGTTAGATACAGGTCTGTAATTCTGTAACACATTTTGATCCAAGTTATTATTTTTTAACAAGGGTCTGACTATGGCTTGTTTGAATATATCTGGAACGCTACCTGATCTCAATGATTCATTTATAAGATTACTTTTGTATGGCAGGATGATGTCAATGCATTCAAAAAATAGACTGCATGGCAGTGGATCGAGCTCAGAGAATTTTTTTCGGCGAATTCAGAATGAGTTTCTTTATTTCAGCATCACTTACATGATCAAATTCACCACAGTATTCGTTTCCAGAAAACTGAATAAAATTTGCCTCACAATGTGTCTTGTCGAGGTCTTTTCTGATAGAATTGATTTTCTGAATGAAAAAATCACTGAATGCAGTTGGCATTTCTTCGGGTGATAATTTTTTAGGATAAATGGTATCATTTTCTTTGCTGAGTAATTCGTTACAAATTTTAAACAATTCTCTGCTAGATCCACTGCCCTTGATTTTATTTATGACAAATTTTCTCTTCTCATTTTTGATAATATCAGCAAAATTTTTATTTTCTTTAACATAAACATCCTTGTCGGCTGCATGTCTGGTTTTTTTCCGTTTTCTCTGTCTTTCTCAATTGTCGTTTTGCTATTCTTACATCATTGTTGTGCCATGGTGAATGAGGACGAGATGTAGTATGGCCTTTATTCAAATAGTTTGAACATGTCATGTGATTATGGTAGTCAGTATTTTCTTGTCATGTTTGTGGGGCTATTACGATTTATTGCTTAGGGAAGCATTATGTTCGTATGAAATCCATTTTTAAGAGGAGCAGAGGATGAGGTGGAAGGTTAGCTGAAGTTATTTTTTTATTATTTTTTTCATACATAGGACATCCATTTGTATGTTCAAGGGATTGATTTGATAGGATGTTGTGAATCTGAAAACGCCTTTGAAATGTTTAGAGCATATTTTGTAGCATTGGATATGGTTTCATCTCAGGTTTTCTATAGATTTCCTCCTCTCTTACTTTCTGAAAGAATCAAAAGCCACCTTGGGGTTATGTCCAGACCACATTTAGTAAAAAGACTTTAAAAGAACAGTTGGCATAGAAAATAATCCAGATGTCTCATAACCAGCTGGAAGCTAAATTCTCATAGGTAAATAAATGGGTGAGCTAGCCAAACATGAAAATAAAGAGAGAGAGAGAGAGACAGAGACAGAGAGAGAGAGACAGAGAGAGAGAGCGACAGACACACAGACAGACACACAGAGAGAGTGAGAGAGAAATATAAAGTGGAGAATATTCATTCTCATCCTCCTCTACCACGGACCATCCAAAGCTGTATACTTAAAACAATTTGGCATGTTTAGCAATCTTCACCACCTTTATTTAAAAAATTGAGGTTGTACGGTTCTGGCCGTCTTTTTCAGAACCACAAGTAGTTGGCATTATATCCTCAGGTTAGGTAAGGCACTTTACCAGTTTATCTCACTCAACTGGGAATGAATATCTGATCATTATTACTAGTCCAAGAAATGTCACTGCACCTTACAGGCTGCAAGTTTTATTCTTTATGTTCTATGTTGCTGTCAGTTGCTGTTAAACATTGTGGATATGGCTACAAGGGCTATTAGAATGCAATCTTTACTTTTTTACGTTATGATTAAGAGTATAGCACCATTTCTATCACCTAATGGTGAATTGAATCCCCAGGGTTACAATTTCATACATTTGATGTATGCTTCTTTGCTAAGTGTACGCTGTGATTAAATTTTTCCCCAGAAAAAAAAGATTCAAATGTTTTTCGTAATTCAGAACCTTTATTTTATTATTTTGATTTATGCATGTGTTTATTTTATTATTTTATTTTATGCATGTAGTTTTTTCCTCAGATAAAGATGAAAAAAAGAAAAAGAAAGAAGAGGAAAAAAAGAAGACCACAAATCCGGGGCTGCTTTTGGCATTTTCATATTTTGACCAAAACCATTGCGGTTACCTTAGTGACAAGGACACAGAGGATATCATACACACACTAGGTCTCAAACTGTCAAGAGCTCAGGTTTGTTTTCTTGAGACTTGTTACATTCTATTTGTGCTTATATACTATTCAAAAGCAGCTTAACCTTATCTGCAATATTTGCCTTACATACAATTCACAAAGTCTTGTCAAACCAAGAAGCACTTTGGCTTATATTTAAGGCATAGGGTCCTGACTTTAAAAGAATATTTTTTTGTTCGTTACATGGAAAGTGACATGGAAGAGATTTTGGCATACTTTGAATGAGCCAATGGTTGCAAGTTATTGCCTCTATTGATGGCTTTTGTATTTGAGCATTATATGTTATTTATAGAACATTCTTCAATCTTGACAACAAATGTCATAGGTAAAGTTATGAACTGTTGAGGTGGAATACTACTTTAAGACAGATGACATAGAGAACAAGATCCTATAGTAGTGTTCTGGTCTGTCTCTGTAAACTAAACAAAATAAAGATATGTAGGAGATGTTTTCTTTAAACGTTGAAAAACTAATGCAGTAGCTTATAATTTGATTCTGTTTTCAATTTTGAAGCCAGCGTAGCTGCTTAAGTAGGGAAAATGCTTTTTCACATTTACCCTTCATAAAAATTAGTCAGGCAGCATTGTGTTGAAGGGTTTGAATGTGCCGTTGATTTTGACATGTTGTTCCAGTGAGAAATGAGTTACAATAATTTAATTTTGAAAACATAAGAGCCATGTTAAATGTTTTTATGGCATCGAAAAGGCAGAGATTTTCTTACTGCATTTACTTTTCCAAACTGAGTAATCAAAGATCTACATTATGGAACTCATTTGGGGTCCCATAGAAATTCAGGGTTTGTGCTAATAAATTTATTTTTATCTAGCAAGGTGATCAATGGATTTATGACTTTAAAATCATTTTCTGTATTGATGGACATTATTTCATTTGTGTACTAATCCTTATACACCAAGTCAGTATTAGCTTCGGAAAGTACACCTTGCCCTTGGAAGCATTATTAGATATATCCGAGGAAGTGGAGGATTGTGACATATATGGGCCAGTCTGTGAATACTTAAGCACTATATTCAAAAACAGAGATTTATTGTTCTTCAAATTGGTCCATAACAATTTTCCTTTGCACAAGAAACAAGAAAGGCTTTCTTCAACAAATCAAAGCGCATACAAAATCCAATTGAAATTAAAAAGTTTTAAAAAAAATCTAAATACAATAGATTTAAATGAATTCAAAATTTTGAATTTTTGCATTAAATCTTTGCAAGTATTAAAAAGTGTGCTGTCTTTCAATGTCTGGTTCACTTTATTTCCACCAGATTAAAAAGCTGTTGCAGAAGGTCATTCACAGAGAGAATTTCAAATACCGTAAATTGACAGACCAAACTGTAACTGAGAAAGACCAACCTGAAGAAAACAATGAAAGTGAGGCCCAGCCAAAACCAGATGTTGAACAACTCGCTAGAGGTAATACAAAGGACCTAAAATGTAGGTACTTTGAACCCATGCAGATTTTTAAAAATTAACAAAACACCCCAAACCTCTTTATGTTAGCCTGTTGGAGCTAAGGCCGTGCTGTGAGTTCAGATTCCTGCAGACAGTGTCTGCCTGATGTGGTTACATTTCTATCGCTGAGTGGCCAAATTTTTGTTGGGGGGTAGTGGTGGGGGGGAATAGATCTTTTGGTGAAATGGCTCCAACTTTGGCATCACTTGAGATATTGTTTTGAAATATTCTGTGAACACTCTTGCATACTTACCTTAAATGTCAAAATAGGTCAACTGATCAGAAAGCTCTTTTTGGCCATCTCATTACCCAGCACACAAACACACATACATTATAAGCTGGACTCGATGTACTAGATCTATGGTTCTTTGACGTGTAAATTTATGCAAAATGGCATTGTCGGCATCATCACCAGAGCTGCCAACCTTACACCAAAAAAGCGTATTTGTACACTTTTATGACCCATTGTACGCCTTACGCTTTCTCAGTGCGATCGTACGCTTTTCCATAAGTGTCGATGTCAGGTCGGATAGCTAAGCACTTATAAGTGCTATAGGCCCGGTTGCACATTTGAACGACGAGGAAACCGGAAGTGTCTTATTAAAATGAAAAATACAACTCTCCATTTCCTGTGGCTGCTTTTGTTGATTGTATCAAGTTGAAACAACTGTCTGTCATGCAGTTTGAGCGATACCCATGGACATAGAAAGAGGAAGCGATGCCCCATAAATCCTTTGTATATAAAATATAGACTATATGTTCTATTACTTGTACCGCACAGTATAGACTGCATCTTGTTTGAAAACGTTTCTTAACGTTGTCGGTCTGAATTCCGCGCGGCTTGAGTCAACTAATATGCCATAGTGATCGGTTGGAGTTTGGATAGGCCTAGGTCTGATTTCTTAACGTCTGTGATTGCTGTTCGATTGTATGCATTGGGTTGTAAATTCAGAAAAGAAATCAACCCTTAGAGAAAATGGAACCATCTTCTAAAAAAGTCAAATATGACCAGACTTGGTTAGGAGAATATAAACTTTCTTTTAAGCAAATCCAATTTAAATTTTGATCTACGATCATTTCATTTCCTGCCGCAGTGGATATTATATTTTAGATCTAGAGATATCTAGATCTATAATGTTGAGCTTATGATTTAATGGCGATAACTTCCATGACCTGTCGGCAGTAAGTAGATATGGTGCCATTAAATTTTAGGCTGTTATTCCATGTCTCACCTGTGCTCGTTTTTATGTGCCCCCCCCCATATCGTTATCGTTACCTCTAGGTAGGCCTCCCTTGAGTGGAACCAACATATGGAATAACTCCCGAATTTTACATGTTACATGCTTTGATTAGGACTTTACACTTTTTTTCCACTGATCTTACACTTTTCTATGGAGTGGGATTGGCAGCTCTGCATCACACTTGATATCTGACTTGTTGGTTTTCTCTTTATCACCATCGATTTACACAGCATTATGTAGAAAGGAAGTGCAAACAGCTGATGCTGAATAAGTGCTTTTTCAACCTTGCACAAAGTCAATAAGAGGCAAAGAAAAAAAATCCTTTGATATCAAGGGAAAAGATCATTATTTGTTTTAGTCCTGTTCACAAATTCCTCATTTTCAATAGGAAATGTTTGTTCAAAAGTGCATGGACATGATCAGTTGATAAAAAGAAACAAAAAAACAACAAAACAGCGTGGCTTGTCAAGGTGGTTTTTATTCAGCGGGCAACAGATGACCAGAGTTTTCGCAGAGGAAAAGTATGGCGAAAAGTTGATTTGAGCTAAAAAGGGTTAAATCATATCAAATCAATCACATTTGAAATGGAACAACCAATATAAGCAAAACAACAGCCTCATGTTCTATCTTCATAAATATGTTTTGAAATCCTAATGGTTGACAATTTGATTGCTGTTGAAATCCATTCTTTAAATGTTAGATCCACGTGATCTTGGAAAGAAAAAACACTTTCCGTCCTGGGCCACATTGTTTGTTGTTGTTTTGTTGGGGTTTTAAAAATCTCACCACCATCCTTGATCTATAGATGTTGCAGTAAACTGATATTTTGTCAATCTCTTAGTCTCAGTTCCCAAGTGTTGTGTCCTTGGGCAGACTTTTAATCTCTAATGCCCCACTTGACTCAGGTGTGAATGATTACCTGTTCATCATACAAAACAAAAAACAACAACTAGGGAGAGCAGGGCAAATGCTAACAATGACTTGATATATGGATTTCATTGTATTATGTATTTTGTGAATATGAATGTCTTAGCGATGTTATGCATCGTGGATTACCTTTTAATTTGGACTTAATACCATGTACACCATTGTAAAACAAGTTTCCTTGTAAAACGATAAATTTCCCCTTCTTTCACCTTTCCAAACATTTCATTTTAAACGGCTTGAGTAATTTATACTTGATTTCTTCTGTGTTGACAGGTAACAGAGAGAGTTTACGTAAACTGTTAGAACTTTCTGGAGCCAAGTCTGAGTCAGCGCCTACAGCAGCAACGGGTCAAGTGGAGGGAGATAACCCAAGCTTCATTTACTACAAGGGGGCTCTGCTTGATATTGAATCTCTGATGCAGAGACTAGATCGCAGTGATAAATCCAGGGCTGCACTTGAAAAGAGCACGCAAGATTTAACTGATGAACTAAGTAAGAACTTAAATTTGTTCAGGACTCTCATTGATATCTTATCGCTTTGCAAAATCAACATGTGTATTGATAAGTGTATGATGTTACAAACATAGAATCCTTTTAACTCACTGACAGCAGTGATAACAACATATGTGAGCTTACTGTATCACTGATAGACTGCGTGATCAAAGCCATTGCAATTTCCACTCCAAGATGTTTACAATTGTTCCCATGCTAGAATTGCCACAGTTGCAATGGCAGCAAGCTATTTTTATCATAGCATCTTTATCTTACTGTTTTCAGTACTCAATACTCTGACCACTGAATTTTAAACTTTTAGTAATTTTGAAAGCCGATCGCATAATTTGTTGTTTTGTGTAATATCCTCTTGCTATGATATATTCTCTACAGTTCTAAGCATTTTAGTGTAAGTGAAATTTAATTTCTTTTTATTGGCCTCTGTCAATGTCTATGTGTTGAATCCTTGTATAAGGATTTATTTTGCTTTTGCTTGCATTGTAACTCAAGTGAAAAGTTACATAGCAAAATTGGGGATCAAATATGATATAAAGACTCTGAAGGCTTCCAGAAACTTTTTTCAATTTTGTTGTTTATTATTACAGACCTGCCAGGTTTCCTGCTTTGGCTGGGAAAATCCCGGGATTTTGATGCAATCCCGGCCCGTGGGAAACGCCATCAAACTCTCTTTTTCCCATACGGCAGTCAACACAGTGGAAGTGAAAATCGTGGTGCATTAATAATATGGAATTTTTCTTCTGATGACGGGTTTTGACCAGTATTTTTTTCGTGTCTAGGAAACATTAATTTCCTTTGAATCACAAGGACGATCTAACATAGGTACCGGTGCCGGGCTACATCGGCCAATTCAAGGGGCAAGACTTCCTTCATCGGCCTGTTGCAGGCCCTTGCATACAATAAATAATTCCCGGTCTACTCCAGGAAACAGGGAAGTTGAGCATTTAGGTGTGGGCCTTTATGTGATAGAATAGGGGAAGAAGGATAGGGTCCTGGTGCATGTGAGCGTTTTTTATATGTATGTGTGTGTGTGAGAGAGAGAGAGTGAGAGAGGGTGTTGAGATTGCGCGTGTATGGATGAGTGAGTGTGGGTGATAGTGATTGTGTGCATTAATTAACGGGCGGGAAAGATAGGGTCATGGAGATGACATTTGAATGAGTGAGTGAGAGTGACGATTATAGAGATTGTGTTATATGTGTTTGTGAGGGTGATAGAGAATGTATGCGTGTGTGAGGGTTGATGGATGGAGATCGTGTTTATGTGTGTGTTGTGAGTAAAGGTAGTAGGAAATATGTTTGTGTGTGAATGAGGATGATAGGGAATATAATATGTGTTTGGAGGGTGATACAGATTGCATGTGTGTGAGAGAGTAGGATGAGGAAAATGATATAAGTGAGGGGATGAGAATGTTGGAGATTGTGTACCGTGTGAGTGAGTGAGGGTGTTAGAGTGCATGAGTATAATTTGTGAAATTGTGTGTGATTAGAGTGATAGAGATTCTGTGTGTATAAATGAGTGAGTGAAGTTGGTAATAAGGATTGGGTATATAATATCAGTAAGTGATTGAGGGCTAGAGATTGTGTTTGTATGTGTGTGAGGAAGGATTAGAGACTGTGCTTGTATGAGTGTGTGAGTAAGGATGATAGATTGTGTTTGTATAAATAGGCCTCTAAGGGTGAGGGTGATAGAGATTGTGTTTGTATGAGTGAGACAGAGAGAGTGAAAGAAATTGTCTCTGTGCGTATGTGTATGTGTGTGTAGTTGAGAGAGTGAGGGTTAGTGATAGTGCATGTTATGTAAGTGACTGAGGATGACCAAGAATGTCTGTGTGGCTGTTTTTCCAAACGTCCCCCCATACTTCTCACCACTACATTGATTCCTATTCACCAGATATAGACCACATTATTGTTTATTCATTACTACATGCATTTTTTATACTTACAGC
>JAOYNN010013810.1:0-13023 GCA_025770095.1 Goniobranchus kuniei | reverse complement strand
ATTACAAAATACGTCATCAGGCCATCCCACAACCTGATATCACTTCCGGTAAAATGGCGAGCCCCACCAGGGTTAAGCATATGAACCAGGAAGTAGAACCTAAGTTAAAGGCACAACTCATTATTTATAATGATCTTGTGGAAACTATTTTACTTTTTCCAGTCTTTTTCTTGCACCAAAATTAATACAGTACATGCTGCGCTAGTGCATGCCGTGCAAACGGATGCTTCGGGGAAGTGCATGCATACCCCTTATGACGGAATTTTTACCATATAAATCAAACGTCTAAATGCACGCACACTTCGAACAAGTCCACGCTCGAGTCAAGCAAGTCATGCAAAATAGGCCCATTTGGGCAGATTACTGTGTAAAGACAGCAACGGCTGTCGACCCTTTGCTTCTTCCTCTTTACATTTCATTTTTCCTCCATTCATCGCTCTTTTTCTCGCCTCCCAATACATTCCCCCATCTCCATCCCCAACCTCTTGCCCACTTCATGAATAGGAATGATCCATCTCCCCATTCTTGACCTACACCACCTGAAGAGAACACACCAGAGATAAGATAAGCCCGCTTCGCCAACACCCTAACCATCCCGCGAGTGCTACATGGATACTCCATTGATCGTAGCCCAAGGATAGTCCACCCATTATAGGATGTGACGTGATCACATCTTGGGTGTTGAAAAAAGCATTGTTTATGCCTAGGATAGCCAATAGCTTGTCTTGACCTATAAGTTCGCTTTGTGTGTTATGACAGCAATGTGATGTCATTGTTGCATGTGTACTGAGTTGATATGGTTAGATGGGGCCTAATCATCTTAATCTTAGTCTCATTTGACTATCTGCACTGGCAGGACTAACTCTACCTACACTACATAGATCTAGATCTCTATCGTAGTGGCATATTAACCCATGCTTCATGCAAGTGCAAGGTTCGCACAAGTGCACGTTTTTACTTCCTCCCGAGGTGCGTGTACTTGTGCAGCATATACTGTACAACCAAGCTTAAGATGTGAGCCCTTTATAAAAACTGTAATTCACCTGGAAGGCTTGTTTTATTATTGAAATTGCATAATACGAAGCTTAGCACTGGTCTTGAGTAGAAAGCAGTTGATTTTTTCCTCAACAGGAAAGTTGTTCCTCCACAGGAAAGTGTTATGACTACAAAAAAAAAAAAGGGACATTAGATAGGTTTACAGTATTATACAGGTTGTTCCACATAAAACACAACTCATGGAGACCTTTTTTATCATTCGTTTGGTTTACGCCTCATTTCAATGCCAACATGTGTTAAGATCTATACCTTGAATACAAAAGCACAGGCCTAACATGTTCATAACCACTAGGCTAAGATTTTAGTCATATTCGCTGTGATTCTCTACTTGCCTGTCTTGCGCTATTTTGTTTTATAACTTGAATGTCTAGATCTAAATCATCTGCTGAAAAAAGATTTAATTTTCCAAATGAATTTATTCAGTGATGTAACGTGATAATATGACAATAGATCTAATTGATATAAATAAAAAAAGGGGAACAATAAATTCAGTAGATCTAGATTTGTAGATCTAATCCAGATGAGATTTGTTTGTGGGTTTTTTTAATGTAGGCTGGACGTTTTTAGCTATGTATAGGAACACAAAATAAAGCTGAATAAAAAGTATTAATTGAAATTCTTAATGAATGAAAATGGAATTGTTAAATAATTTTATCCACTGAAGAGAAATGAGAGACAAGCAGACAAAAACTTGATCAATGAGTATTGAACTTTACAGAAACTTCAGCGATTACATATCATACAAACATTCAAAAAGACGGGCGATAATCTAATGATGAGATTTTGGCGTGCAGTGAAGCCTATTGAATAGGCTATTAAGGCTCCATGGGTTGTATTTTATATGGAACACCATGTATTTTCTATGATTTCATTGTACAGTAAAAGGGAACCTGAAGCCATCAAATAATTCTATTCACAGGTATACAATGCAGAAAGGCAGCCCCAAGACAGTGTATGCTTTCCTCTTCAACTGGCCAAATCCCACCAAGCCTCTCTCATTGGGTTGCCCCAAAGTGACATCTACCACTGTCATATCTCTCCTGGGCTATTCTCAAGCCAACTTTGACTACCAGAGCATGGGGACCCAGGGTGTCAACATAACAATCCCTCCTCTGTCTCTAGACATGCTGCCCAACAAATGGCTGTGGACTTTGAAAATCACAGCTGTAGATAATTAGATCCCAGCAGAATTTTTTTCCTTGCACTTTTAATAATGAGTCTCAGGACGAAATGGTTGCTGATGTAAATGAAAGTGACATAGAGGGATATATGAAAATGAAAGAGAACCATTTTGACGAGAAACTCGGCCTCATTCTCTAATCTAAAAAAAAAAAAAATCTTTCCGTCTACCCAAACATTTATTTACAGCCTATCCTTTGATCATCCTGTTTGACTGAAAATTGCTTTGTTTGCAATGTTCTTCAACTTTGTTTTAAAGAAGGCTGAATTTAAAGAAAATTTAATTTGGATTATGCTTTCCAGGAATTTTGATTGATGTTTCATAGCCTTCATAGTTTTTTCTGATATAAAATGTCATGTACTATGGAGTGTGCTTTTCATTGTAGTAGCAGTGTGTTGGTTCCTGTAATTTGTTTTTGTAAAGAAAAGTTTTATCCTTTGTTATAATAATGTATTAATCGGGCATTGTATATTCCTTTGTATGCTCATACGTACCTCATTCTCCATCTGGAAATATTTGCGTAAAACAACAACATTTTTCAACAGACCAATGAAAGATATAATGTGAAGAACAGATGTTTTGATTGAATGTCCTTGGAATGTCATCAGGATTGTCATGTTGAAAGCCTAAGTGACCAAAGATAGCCAACGGCCAGTCACAGATAACTTATAAGCCCTACTTGATGATACAGCTCATTGCCATTGCCATCTTTTCCAGCCCTTGGCAAGTAAAGGGTTAAATATTGTGCAAGCCATAACATCTTCTTTAACATTTTAATTTTATATTCGTTACTACTTAGATTTGAAACTTTCTTCACATTTACAATGTCAACTACCAAATACCAACAATTGCGCACCTGCCAATTTGAATCATGTCTTTTTTTTTTTTGGCTTGTTTTTTTTTCTTAATTGCTTCTTGTAGTTAGTCTCCACAGTTCTGTCGTTTTCATTTGAAAGGGGCCAATAATGAAACATTTTCACAATTTTTTTTTGTTTTCATTTTCTAGTAGTCTAGACTGAGACAAAACAAAGCAGATGGCAAAAATTAAAACAAAAAAAAAAGAAAAGATATTTGACAAAAAAAGAGGCATTCTCCAATTTTTAAAAGGGCCTATAATGCAAACCACAGTACCTGGAGGGAGGAAGAGAGGTAGGCAAAAAAAAGTGGCAGGAAGATAACATCCAGGAGTGGACAGGACGGACTCTCGCTTAGACCCTTAGACTGGCCGAAAACAGTGAAGATTAGAAGAGGGTTGTCAAGTCATCAGTGGTGCCCCTACAGCCCCCTATGGCTATGGGGCAAAGGTGAAGGTGATAATGTACACTGATCCATCTGTTAATCATGATTACACCATAACTAAGTTGCCAGCAGAAGCACTATACGCCCTTTCAATTGAAAACGGCAGTGTTATTTACATGATGGTTACATATTTCAGTGACAAGGCAATGAGAATAGAGGTGTTGCAAAGGAAGAGGAATGAAAGGTTGAAACCTTCCACATTAAATAAAAATTTTTTTTTAGGAGCTTTATTTCTCCATCCATGAAAACATTGTTTCACAAAGTATTTCAAAACAAAAGAATGATCAGTTTGAAATGCTCAGAGATTTGTATGGTCGCAATATCTCCCCCCTTTTTTACAACGTTTATCTAGAGAAAGTAAAGCACTTGAGAGCATTTTGTAATTATGCTGAGGTTGATTGAACTTGAACAAAACATTCCTTGAGTTTTCACTTCAATTTTACTCACATTTATAATACGATTATGGTTAATATGTATCATGCAGAGTTGTACGCTAAATATTTATGAATGATCCTGTGGAATGCTCAAAAGTGTGTATAGAATATATGCCTAATAATATGGATTCATGACAACATGACGTAGTGGTGAAATGTAAAAATGTACACAAAACCTGATGTGTAATTGTTATATTAAAGTAAATCCTGAATGTTAAGCCCTATCCTTCTTCTTTAATTGCCTCGATTTAATCAGGTAGACATAAGTAGTATTTTTTTATACTCTTAAAATGTATTTATAAATGTGCCACAAAGGAGGGACCATTATCTAGGTAAAATATAGTAGGATGGTATTGGTTAAAAGTTCCATGAAGAAAGTCAGGACTTGGGCATGTGCAGGGAAAAGGAAAGTCAGGATATTGATAGATTATAAGATCCATGAAAATGCTTGTTCACTGTATTTAAAAATTGTGGGTTTTTCTCCTCTTTACGGTTGCTGCATTTTTAATATTTAACCTTACACTTTTTAAGTTAAATCATCTTTGGTATCAAGACATCAGGCTTGAATTGATGAAACAGATGTCAGCAATGTTGACATGCTTCGACTTTCACCTTGCCTTAGAAACTGTTAGATGTGATTGTTACCGTTCTTTTGCCCATTGCTGTACAGTACATCTATGGATTTTGTGTACATTCTATGGGTATGCAGTACAGTGAAACACTGATATAAAGAACAAGCCTGGGCAATAAAAATAGTTCTTTATATCAGTAGTTCTTTATCTCAGTCAACATACACAATACACATACTTTTTCTCATATAGCGTCCTTTCCAGTTATGGTAAGAATAGTAAAGGCCTACATGGTGCATGTACATTTACAATGTATTTGTTTCTTCCCAAGAGAGAGCGAATCCATTTTGTCGGCCATCTGCTTGTGCCAATATGATAAGCATGTGGCAGCGAGGAGTATATGTAGTCAGATTTGCATGGCAGTTGGACAACTGTTGATTCTGTCAACTCTTAGAGATGGACTGGTGCGTTATTCCAGTCATGAATAAGAAGGAAAAAGACTTGTTGGACAAGAAAATCGGTTTGTTACAGCTGTCAGTTCGTTTTCGTATCTTCACTAAATGCGTCAAAATTTAAATGACACAAAGAAAGGGAAAAAAAGGGGGCAAAGAAATGTGTTATTTCCATCAGTTCTTTACAAGAGTGTTCTTTATAGGTGTGCTCTACTGTACTTCAAGGTTTCCATAATCTGGAAAGTTAATGTTGAGAAAAGTGTGTTGCTGGTATTAAGGACTTTAGATGTCTTGCATTGAAAACAGAATTAAGTAGAGAGGAGTTTTATTAAGATAATTGGATAATTTGACATGTTTGAGAATCATGTCTTTTTGTGTACATGTAATGCTTTTGAATGTGATCATCCACTTTTGATTGCTTGACAGTTTTGTTCAGTAATTTTTCAATATAACTATAGTGTAAGTGTTCCTGTCTGCATTTCTCTTTTTTGAAGATCATTGATTTACTTCTTCTTTTGCACATAAATGTGATTTTTTGTTTAGGGATTACATTTATTCACAAAGTAAAACAGCCAAATAAACAAAAATAATTGAAGAACAGACTTTGCTTGTATTTATTTCTGTCTCTTGTTTTGTGTCTTGTTTTGTCCAGATATCTTCCTTGACTTCTTTTTTCATCTTGTTCTAAGTATGTTACAAGAAAGAGAGGAGGGGAAATGAGGCAAGACAGGAGAGATGGGATAGCAGAAAGGAGAGTGACGGAGAGAGAGAGAGGATGAGGAGCATACGCAAACATAATACATAAATATGCTGTCCAGCATTAAAAACTCCTTTTTGAATATAATGTAAGCAAACAGCCTCAAATAGTACACACCAGCCTGAAATGAAGCACAAGGTGTTGTTATAAGTATTTAAAACATAATCCTTGTGTCATGATGCATTTCGCTCACCTTTTCTGGAACAAGAAAAACAGTTTGCGTTTCATTTTAAGTCCATATATTTTCCGAAAATGCCACATCTGTCCTTAGAAAAGTGCAGAAGAGTGCTTGGTATTGTGGAAGAAGGGATATCCATGAGGTACGGTTCAAGAATTTTCACTGTAAGCCAATCAACAATCTTTGGACAAGATTTCAAGCCACACAAAGTTTACATGATAGGGCATGGCCAGGACAACCTTGGGTGACTGTGTGTGTGACTGATCACAGTTTAGACCAGCACATTGTTAAAATACTGTACAGAAAGTGTTATAGTATATGCACCCTGCTCCGACAAAAAAAGGTAACTGAAGATCAAAAAGAATTCTGCTTCTATACAACATGCTTTACAAAGCCAAAAAGAATTCTGCTTCAATACAACATGCTTCACAAAGCCAAAAAGAATTCTGCTTCAATACAACAGGCTTTACAAAGCAAAAGGTATTCTGCTTCAATACAACATACTTTACAAAGCCAAAAAGAATTCTCTTTCAATAAACAACATGCTTTACAAAGCCAAAAAGAATTCTGCTTCAATACAACAAGCTTTACAAAGTCAAAAAGAATTCTGTTTCAATCAACATGCTTTACAAAGTCAAAAAGAATTCTGCTTCAATACAACATGCTTTACAAAGCCAAAAAGAATTCTGTTGCAATAAACAACATGCTTTACAAAGCCAGAATGAATTCTGTTTCAATAAACAACATGCTTTACAAAGCCAAAAAGAATTATGTTTCAATAAACGATATGCTTTACAAATGCCAAAAAGAATTCTGCTTCAATAAACAACATGTTTTACTGAGCCAAAAAGAATTCTGTTTCAATAAACAACATGCTTTACTGAGCCAAAAAGAATTCTGTTTCAATAAACAACATGCTTTACAAAGCCCAAAAGAATACTGTTTCAATAAGCAACATGCTTTACAAAGCCAAAAAGAATTCTATTGCAATATTTCACATTTTGCAAAGCGACGCCGCAATATGCAAGCAAGCAAGTGCAGGCTTTGTCAGTTTTCAAGCAAACAAGGGCAAGCTTTGTATTGTCATAGATGAGAGGGAAAGGATGATGATGAAGTAAAAATGCACAAGGCAAGGCTTCAAGGGGGTGAACTTTCAATTGAAGAGCATCCTCTATGTTCTTTGCCTAAAGCAAGATTTTCAATTTGTGTATTTGCCCAGCTGAAATTGAATCAGTTTCATAAATCATTAATTTAAAATTGAGTGATTTCTTGTCAATGTCAATAGTTCAGTAGAAATTTTAATAGGAGTCATTAGTGCCACATTTCTTCTGTGCAGCAACAAATGGGACGTTTCTGATTTTCTGATTTCTGATTAGATATGGTTTGGTTGTTGACTTTAGAAGAACCAAAACAGAGTTAGATATTAACGGTGAACCAATAGAAAAGGTAAACTCAATTTAACATTTAGGAATAACTATTTCGGCAAATTTGAATTGGGAAGATCATGCATTAGGACTCTACAAAAAGAAAAACAAACACACAAACAAACAAATACAACAACAACAACTCAACAACACCTGTATTGTCTCAGACAGCTAAAAAAAAATTAACCTTAAAAGAGAAATTATGGTCCATCTCTATTGATCCGTTATTGAGAGTGTCTTGGCCTTAGCAATAACAATCTGGTATGGCAACGCAACTAAACACTTACTTACTTACTTAATCCTCTGGTGTGTTTCATCAACACATAAGCTCGACAGCAAGGAACGCCAAATGATCTCTATCTTGAGCAAGCTTGTTTACTTTTCCCCAAGTCCAACCCCATTCCTTCATCTCTCTCTCTCTCCACAGTTCTTCTCCATGTCTCCATTGGGCGTCCCCTTTTCCTGTTTCCTTGGGGGGTCCACCTGAGGGCTTTCTTGGGTATTGCTGTATCTGGCATTTGGCAGATATGTCCTATCCACTTCCATCTTCTCTTTTTAATCATATCTGATATGGATACCATGGATGTTTGTTTTTAAAGGTCTTTGTTCGAGATTTTGTTAGGCCAAAAGATTTGTAAAACTGACCTCAGACTTTTGGTCTGTATAACATCCAGCTTGGTGCAGATGGTTTTGTTGGCTGTCCATGATTCTGAACCATATAAGAGTACAGACAAAAAAATGCTTTGAATATTCTCAGTTTTGTCTTAGTTGCAATTTTCCTTGACTTCAAAAATTTGTGGAGAGCACCAAATCTTTTTCTGGCTTTCGTTAACCTTTCATTGATTTCAGTGTTGGCGTCTCCGTTATCTGAGATGTTTGTTCCAAGATAGCAGAAATTGTGCACGTTTTCGATCTCCTTATTGCCAATTTCTATGGTGTCTGTTTTCACGGCATTTACTCTCATAGTCTTTGTTTTAGAAGCATTGATGTTCAAGCCTATCTTCTGAGCATTTCGGTTAAGTGTCTGTGTCTTATTTACCATGTCATCAAATTTCTGAGAAAGTAGAACTATATCTTCAGCATAATCCAGATCTTCAAGGATTTCAGAGAATGTCCAGATAATTCCAGTTTGGTTTTCTCAAGAGTTTCCTTCATAATTCAGTCAATGGCCAGTAAAAAGAGGAACGGGGACAGAACACACCTCTGTTTCACACCTGTCTTTATTTCAAAACTTTCTGTGACTTCTTGCTTGCAAATGACTTTGGCATTGAAATTTCTGTAAAGCATCTTGACAATGTTGACAATCTTTTGTGGTATACCATAGTGTCTCATGATATTCCATAACGCAGGACGGTGGAGACTGTCAAAGGCTTTTTTGAAGTCAATGAAATTTGAATAGAGAGTGGTATTCCACTCATGGCATTGCTCAAATATTTGACGCAACGTAAAGATGTGGCACTATAAATCTAAAATTTCTCTCTTAAATCATTCAGAATTTATTTAAAATGGTTTAGAGATAATTGCAATAGAAATGGAGCATTAAATCCAGCAAATAAGTAGAAACATGAGCGCACAAACGTGGCTGCTAATACAGCACATAAAACACAACACATGAACCGTAAACTTGGTATCATGATTAATGTGTAACACCTGACTTTATACCCATGCATGCATAAAAAGGGATATTCATTATTTGTTACCTGTCACCTGTCAGTGTTGTCATTTGTGATGGTAGTTGATAACCGTACCATCTGGGTCGCCTTTTTCCATTTTTCTTGGTCCTCAGAAGACAGGAAAATCCACATGTATCTTCATCTCTTTTGTTGTTCAAAAACTGTACTCATTAGCATCATTTCATTTGCACCTCAGAAAATGGCTAGTAACCCTACCCTTTCATTTCTTTCACCCAGGCAGAAAGGCCAAATGTCTTCTTTTGGCTTTTCTTCTTCTTCACCTTTTGCATTGAAATCACCCATTATGATTGATATTTCATTACTTAGTATTTCCTTTTTAATAGCCTATAGGTCATCATAAAACTTCTCAATCTCTTCATCAGTGCTCTCTGGGGTTGGAGCATATACTTGAATAAAATTTGTTGTCACAGGTTTGGTATTGATCTTCACAACAAGAAGCCTGTTGTTAAACTGGGTCATATCCTTTAAGACTTTGAGCATAATTTTTTGTTCACTGCATTGGCAGCAACATTATCATTTCCCTTTTCCTTTCCACTGTATATGACAAGATGTTCAGTTGTTGTAAAATGCCCTGACCTCTCCATCTAACCTCACCCATCCTGTAATATTCATATTAAGAATCAAGCTCATTTATTAGCATTGTCAGTTTGCCAGCTTCTTTCAACTTTCTGACATTCCAAGTGCCTATGCTGAAAGTAGGATTCATTTTTTCTGTTTGTAGGCGTTAGATCTAGGCCGGTTTTTCATGAAATGATCAGGTGAAGAAGAGTTTGGATTTTGGAAGTTGGTATTCTTCGCATCTTTAACCCCTGATAATGTAGCATTATTTTTTGGCATTTTAGAAGTAGTAGGTTGCCGTTTCTTTGTGTTCGGTGCGATTTCCAGTAACTCAGGTCACACAACCTGTCCATAGTTTTGTAAAGAAACTATTTGTGTCCGTTTGCACATTCTGTGTTGTCATTTTAACAAGTAAAACTTGCAGTGTTCAGAGTTTTCAATTTTGATCAACAAAAGAATTTCCTCGATGACTGGAATTTATTTGACTTCGCTCTCAGTGTAGACTTGTATATCAAGATAACTTCATGGAAACAGTGTTGTAAATACTCCCCTATTCCTTGTCAGGGGCTACCGGTACCACAATATATGCTTTTAACTGTACCTCTTCTGATTTTCTACCCTCATTCAACAAGAAAGTCATGGGATGTACTGGCATAATCCACAATCAATCAATCAATCAATCCACCCTCATTCTCTCAAAGCATTCTTTATAGTCACTTCTGACCATCTTGTACATCATGATGACGATGCAATCAAAAAGGTATTTGCATTTCCTCCTCCCATTGCTTTTCAAATTGTTATAAAACCTCAAGTTCAACAGACATGTTTCCCTCAACATCTCTTGATTGACCCTCTTATCATAATAAACTTTCCAAGGTTAATCAAAGGTCCTTTCTTTTGATGCATTATATTATAATATTTTCAAATGAGAAAAAAAATTTCAGTCCTTGAACAGTGATCTCCCGTGTAATAAAGCCCGTGTGGATATTCGTAGTCTTGTCATCTGGTCCTACATTCATGTCCCTTGAGGCCAGGAAGCCTTGCATGATAAGAGACATACAGGGACAACTTAAAGAAAAAATGGGGGAACCCCATTCTGGGTATAAAGAGCCAAAAACATCAGGACCCGGATTCTGACTTACAGGTTTAGAGACCTACAGGGCATAGCGTCACATTATCGCTCTTTTAGCCGACTGCCGAATGCCCACCAGCATGACCTCTGGGCGGAGGTCAATCGCCTCTCGACAGGTATCGGAAGCATGACGACGGCTCGTGATGTGATTGTCAAGGGTATGATCCATTTTACTGCAGAAAGAGAAAACACAACACTAAACAAATAAAGTATGCCATGCACAGATTCCTCTATGTGATTTTTTCAACAAATAGACTAGAATGAAAGAAGAATCAATAGAAGAAGGTATAAGATAGGAAATTGGCTGCGCCGTTTTTAAGTAAAAGATAATGAAAAGATTGTAATATTGATAAGCGTCGTCCCAGATAGACAAAAACACCTCACAAAAACAGTATAATAAACACATTAAAGAAATGACACAGAAATATTGATTTTTTTCACAACAGCAGTAGATGCATTCCGTTTGTGTTTGAAAGCAAAAAGTGAAGACTAGAGATGGTCAAACTGCCTATACATTTATTTAAAACAGGCCCAAAATGGCAAAATCTGGCATTCAAGATTTTACCGGTGCCGCCGCTTCGTAACAGATCAGATTTATTGCCTGTGGGCGCTCCCCAGACAAGCTAACTAAAACATCGCTGGCGGGGAGAATTCTATGCCATGAGGGACGATATACTGTTTTCAAATTTGACCTTAGCTCCATGAGGATTATTTTAAAATATTATGGTACTCTACATAGATTACACCTCAATGATAAATGTAAGAACCCTTACTTTTTAAATATTGTATTATAGATATTTTTAACACTTTCATGCACTAGGAGGGAACATAAAATCCAGATAGTAAAAGAAAACTGAAATCAAGAAAGCCCTGAGATCATCCCTATGGGATGTATTGGGCATAAACCACAATCAAAATCAAATCAAAATCAAATCAAGCATAGGTTGGATGGTGTATTACCATCTTCTTTATTATTATGTTTCCCTATCTTGACGTTTTCTGGTGTGCTGTTTTAACTCATGTTTGATATGCCGTAAGTGTTATATTTTATTAGCTGTTTTAATGTGTCTCTTGTGACTTGGTTGAATTTTCCCACTAAATAGTGTCACTGATGACTAGTATACAGATACATAGTAGTTGTTATTGATTGTATTCTTAGTCCCTATTCTTTCCGGCTATTTTCAGCATGTTCCATTTAAAGTTTAAAGGAAAGATCCTACCTTGATCTTGGTCTTGAACAATCAGAAAGAAAAACATGCAAATCGCTCATCCTGAAAATCGCTCAGCTCTCTGAAATGGTTTGCTTAAAGATTTAAAGTGCCTTTCATTTGTTTTAAAAATTGATTTTGATTATTTTAAAGTCCAGATGAAATCACTAAAAAAAACCAATAACTATTTCATTAGAAACACGATTAAAAATGGATTACGATGATGAAACATTGCTGAAAGTATGATCTGTACAGCCACAATAAAAAAATAATTTTTGTAAGAGCCAGTAAATCACAGCCTTCTCCCAGACTACACACAAAGATATAAAAGGCAAAAAAAAACCCCAACAAAAACAGAAATCATTTAGCCAGTGTGCTCCATACATTGGAACTCCCTTCCATCTTTTTATTCTTCCGTAGATCCGCAAATCACCTCTGGTGTATTCTCGCAGATTACATCCATAGGTCTACAGACTAGTATTTCTGAATTCTCTGTATAACAATACCTACTTTGGTGGCAGAATCATTATAGAATTTATTACGTCCGCAAGTATACTATTCCAAAGTTGAAGCGCAGAATATGGGAAGAAGGAATTTTGGTGGTCCTCTATTCCAGAGCATGCCCCCAGGCGCCATCACGCAAATAGTAACAATGCGACATATTCTTATTCCTCCTTAACACTTACGATCATCATCATCACCATCATCATCGGTTGATATACTATCCGTTGCAGACATCGGTTATCATGGATATCTCTACTCTTTCTGTCGTTTGGTGTTCCTATTAAGTTGATGGTATTTATCTCCCCGCCGGGGCAATTGCAATTATGTATCGTTTATGCTGTGTAGATAGTTCAACCTCAGTCTTCCTCCTTGTCGTGTTTCTTCTCCGCTCGTATCTTTCCAGTTAGCACAGTTTTCTCAATTCTTTCCATTCTGATTGTGTTACCAAGGTACTCCAGTTGATGTTTTCGGATGCCTTTCATGAGACATGTACAAAACATTTATACAATCTCTCTCTCTCTCTCTCTCTCTCTCTCTCTCTCTCTCTCTCTCTCTCTCTCTCTCTCTCTCTCTCTCTC
>JAOYNN010013700.1:0-13024 GCA_025770095.1 Goniobranchus kuniei | reverse complement strand
CTCTCTCTCTCTCTCTCTCTCTCTCTGCTGTTTAAATTCAAGTTTAAATTTTGTCCTCTGCTTAAGTTTTAGCATATTATGCTATTTTATTTACATATTATTATGTCTTGATACCTACTCTGGCTGTCCCTTTTTGTTTTGTTCTTTTACATCTGATAAGGGCTATAGATCTGAAAAGTAATAGATATTTGTCTTGCCATTCTTTTTATTGAATAACCCTGAACGTATATATTTTCATCTAAGGGTATTTAACGAAAAACCCAAAACTGTCTGAAACAATTTTAATTCCATGGGCATATTACTCTTCTACCAGATAACAAATATATTTGACGGAAAAAGTCAACATGCGACCCATTTTGACTGGCTGCGTGACATCACATTTTATTGCCCAAATTTTGCTTTCCAATCCAACTTGTAGCGCCATTTCATCGCCACCGGCACATTAACTGGCCACAGATTCCAGACAGCTCCACATTATCTCATCGCCTCGACACCGACTCCCCACCTTGTCTGGAGTTCCACTGATAGTTGAGGTCAGAGATCGCTAGGTGCTGTGACGGGCCCATGAGAACTGGTGCCTGGTTCTTTGCAAACAACTGGATTCCCCAACATGTTCCAAGCTCTCCATTATTTTTTAGCCGTTCGGATTCCCGGAAGTAGGGCGGTCTGCTTAAAATGTGACACCATTAATTGTATCGTTGATCTAAGCGATTCGAAAAATAGAGGACTAGTTTTACACGTGAACATGGTATACACATGTATTACAACTCATCGATAAAATTTAGCCGCTGAACAACCCGGGTGGTCAACCTCAGTACAGTAGTGTGGTACATGTACTAGATTTTAATTTCGAATACTGCTGATTCAAATAAATCCCAAATCAATATATTTGTTGCTGCAAGTTTGACGTTAGGACATCAAGGGAAACCATTAAAGTTACCTCATTTATCTATGACTTCATAAAATGAGGTACGTAAAATCTTGTCACCTTTGCTCTTGACTTGATACAAAGTGCGTACCCCTTTCCTCATTAGTAGCTAGTGAGTGTAGGGTTTAAATAATGAAATGTTTAACCGACAGGGTGTTTGTCTTTGTGTATAATGTGTGTCTTTCTGTCGTCTCTCTCCCCCAAAGTGTACACATACAAACACACTCCCTCTTCACCGTGCTCGGAATTAAAATGTTTAAGCCTCACTGTGGGGATATGGTTACTTTAATGGCAGAACAAAAGGGAAAGGAATTAAGAAAGAAAATAGATGAATCGAACACAGGGCATTGATTGGTCGATTAACCATAGCTTGCTATGGAAAGCAAGCATGCTACGAATGGTAATAGTAGTACTAGTGATAGCCATTTGTATGGCGCCTATCTCAACGAGCTCAAGGTGTCTCACAATCACTTGACTTAACTTGACTTGATGTCGGCCGCTTTCTAATCATCGGACTCGGACAACTCGGCTGCTTCTCGGATAATCCGTACGAATCTCTTCCATTGGGCTTAGTCCTGTGCCATTGATCTCTTTATGGCTACATCTTTATTTGACCATAGTTCCTTATGATGTTGAAGGCATTTGAGGTCTCTATTGATAACTATGTGCATGCTGGTTGAAGGTCTTTCTCTGTATTTGTTGTTTCCAGATGGTGTGAAGAAAGACTGCATAGCTCTGCTAACAGGAATGTTGTTGTTTCGGCTGAGTATGTGTCCGAATAATTGCCATCTGCTTTCCAAAATTTGTATTGAGAGTGTGATTCGTTACATTTGTCGTATAGAGATTTGTTGGTCATTATTGTTGGATAGTTGATGTTTAGTACTTTCGTAAGCTCTTTCCTATGAAATGCATCGACCTTGTCCTCATCGCTTTGAGTAAGAGCCCAGGTTCCGCAGTTGTATGTGAGTACTGATTTCACGAGCGATTTAGATAGTTTTATTTTTGTAGCTTTCTTCAGATTATCATTTTGTCTCCATATTAATTTATGTAGGTAAGTTTATGGAGTGCGACTGTGGGAAGCTGCTTCCTTTTTTTCTACGTCCTCCCTATCTCCGATCAAGGAGCCAACATTTTTGGTGGATTTCCAGTCTTCATCATCTTTCGACAGTGTTGTTATGTCTGTTTTCTCTAAGTTTACAGAGAGGTCGTATTTCTGTAGCATTTGTTGAATTCCACCGACATCTATGAGAGATAAAGTGATGAAATCGATGTCGTCGGCGTAGGCAATTTGTGAAGGAAGTGACGTCTCGTGCATGGAAATAGGGGTGGGCAGGGATTTCCTAACTTCTTTCAGGGCATGTTCCATGTATACAACAAAGAGGACAGGACTAAGACTATCCCCTTGGGGTGTGCCTTTGTTGCTAAGGAAAGTGGTCTGGTTGCTAAACAAATTTTCGTTTCAATCCAAGTATCGCTCAATAGGAAGCGTATTAATCTCATCTCTCCTCCAAGATTATGGTTTTCATGACTGTCAGTAGATCGTGGTGGTCAATGGTGTCAAACGCCGTTGACATATTGATTCCAGTGATGGTAATGCTTACTTTCTCAGACAGGGTTTTTGCAGCCAGCCAGCGGTGTGTCCAAACGACGTCTGCTGTGCTTCTTCCAACCCTAAAGCCACTTTGACGGGGTGATAGATAGCCTTCGATAAATGGTCTTATTCTATTTAAGGTTATTATTGATAAGGTTTTCCTGATTGTGTTCATTAATGTGATGGGTCTGAGGTTCTGAGGGGAAGTTTTCTGTTTGCCTGGTTTTTGGATTGGTATTATCACTCACATATTAATGTTAAGCGGTTGGTGGTGTGTGACAGTGCTATTGAAAATGTCGGCTATACGTTCATCTAGAAAGGATGGTCCGTATTTCAGAAGTTATCCACATATCTGGTCTTCCCTAGGCGCTCTGTTGTTGCTTAGGCTGTTGAATTATTCCTTACCTCCTGTGGTGTAATGGGTTTAGATAAGGGGCGGGATGTACAGTCAAAGATTGTCATCTGTGGTACATTGTCGTCCATAAACATTTGTTTGAAGTGGTTGGAGACGATAGCGAGCATTTCATCTGGATTGAATACTTGTTTTCCGTTGCTGTCTTCTATTTTGGGGTTTTCAAATGAGCTTTTATTGCGAATTTTAACGGCTTTGAACATTGCCTGGTCGTTACTTGAATTGTTGATGTTTTCTACTTGTGTATCTATTTCTTTGTTTCTTAACTCGATAGCTCTTACTCTTATTTGATGAAAAATTGTATTTCGTTCTGTTTTTAACTTGCGTTTTTCCTCTTCTCCCTTTGAGTTGTGTGTTCTTATTCTGAGCTCTTTTTGTTTTGTTGACAATCCAGTTATAACATCGTCTGGAGTTCGGCGCGTTTGTTTGTTCGCCAGAACGTCTGCATTTTTTGGGGGGCTGATGTTCTTATGACCCCCTGAGTACTTTTCGTAGCACGTCTGGTGCTGTATTTTGACACTCTCTGTGTTGTTGTGAGATCAAGGTGTCCAGAGACAGTCTGAGGTGTTCACAATTTTGGCAATGTTTATTTTTGGTGTGCTGTTGTTTGTACATTTCTTGCGCCATATCTTGTCGGAATGGAGCCAAGTTTGTTTTCACCAGTTTGTGGTCTGTTGTTAGCATGGTTCCACTGTATGATCTTGTGTTTGTAATGAGATGTTGATGTCTTTGATGGCAGATAATGAAGTCGATTTGATTGATTATATTTAGAAGACTGCCTGTCCTTTTATCTCTTAGTTGTCCTGTACACGTGGTAAATATGCCTCGATCGTTTTTTGAAGGCATTGTTTGGGATAAGTAGTTTGTTGCTTTCATAGAATTCGATTAATTTCTCGCCATTTGAGTTTCTTGCGCTCTTTGAGTGGCTACCAACACATGTGTCTCCTTCTTTCCTTTTTCCTACCTTGACATTGAAGTCTCCTTCTAATATCAGTATTGTTTTATTACCAATTTCCTTAATAGTTTTCTTTAATTGTTAACAAAACTGTTGTAGATCTTTAGGGTGTTATTTTTGCTTTTTCGCTCGTAGGGGCGTAGGCCATGTGTCCGTAGAGAGGATTCAACCTGTAGCCTTTCTGTCAGCAGGCCAACGTTCTACCTCTGAGCTATAGTGTCACCTTCTCCATATATTGCTGGTGTTTTTCATCGCAGGATTATTGTTCCCAATTACATACAAGCACGTAAAATAATATAAGACCTGTGATGAACATAAGCACGCCACATAACAAAAAGATGGATTAATTATAGACTTTCTTGAAAAGATGGGTTTTAAGACTTTCTAAAATGACAAAGTAATGGAGAGTTCTTACAACATTTACTCAAACCATTCCACAATTGAGGTGCACGCACCGAAAACGCCCTCTCACCAAAACGTGTCAAAGTACGGGGTACAAAAAGAGAGTTGAAATCATTCGATCTTAAAATTCTAGGTGTTGATGAGGAAGGAGAAGTTCTTTAAGATAGGGTGTAGCTAAATCAGGTGGACATTTGTAAGTCATTTATAAAACTTTAAAATCAGTTCTCTCTCTGACTGGCACATCCAAGGAAGGTCTTTAAGAACATGAGTTACGTAATCAGATTTCTTTTTACAGGGGATACAAAATTCTAAAAAAAGCTGCCCAATTCTGTAATTTTGAGAGTTTGTATTGATAAATGAAGTTACTTAGTGGTATTTGGAAATAGGAAATATTTGCATTGAAAATGAACTGTCAATTTCGTCCGTTTGTGTTTATTAAAAAACAAAGGGTTTTCTGCAAATTCCTGGACGTATTGAGCAATGATTCATAATTTTATTGCCTATAGTATAATGTGGTGGAAACAATTTATCAAAGTCATGTAATCTGCTTGGATTAGGCTTAGTTTGTTCATTAGTATTAGGTGCCACATTTCTGCCAAAAAGCAGAATTCCGCTTTTTTCATTTAGCCGGAATAAAGTTCCAACTTTTTAGAAATAAAATATAAAAAATCGAAACTCACACCGCAAAAGCGTAAGTCGGAGGTCATGGATGTCTGAATGCGAAAGCCAAAAACTGCGATACGCGAAACTGCTAAATGCTAGTCTACCTGTCACTTTAAGCGTTAGGCCCTAAACAAAAGACTCATTTGTTGTGAATGGACTCTACACAATGGCGCAGCGGGTCATCATTGAAAGAGCAGTAAGTGCTCAAGAAATGGACAAGGACATTAAAAATAAATAGAATTGGTCCTGGATCGAGAAGATAGACCATTGTGACACTCTGTTCCCTGAGCATGTGAGAAAACTTAACAAGCCAAGAATTATTTATGTGTGTTGTGCGACACAAATTTTATATTCCTCGGGAGGATCACTGAGCATGCTAACCTGCTATAGCATTCCAGATCTAGAATCTCCATAGAGATCTATTATCTGAAATCTAGGTCTAGATCTGTCTCTTTAGACTTTCTTGATAGATAGGCCTAGTCCAGATCTAGATCTATAGATCTATCCAGATTCTGGAGCTGGATCTAGACTCAGATCTAGAGTTCCTGCCCCAGTGTCCATTGTGTCGTATGCCATTATGATTAATGGGCATCACCGCGTCGTTTGTCGCGGAAATCAACATTCTCAGCGTAAAGTTCCTCCTTTTTGTAAGTTTGGTTGTGGCACCTATGAGTAGTGTAAAGAAATTATTTGTTTACATACATTGATTGTTTCCAACCTGAAAGTCTTAAGTCTTCTGAGTTCTCAAAATCTACACATTCTTATTTCCCTTATTCTTCTTCAAGTCCTACAAATTTATACACAATATGTAGATTTTTATTCTTTATTGCCATTTGTATCGGACATACAATAGGAAATCATATGGCATTGGTGCATTCTATTCCACAAACAAGTTTTTCAAAAAAGGATTGGTCGCAAATTTCACTTCTCCCAAAATCTCCACAATTCCAGCACTGAAATACTCAATAAGAATTCAAAGAGTTGATTAAACCTGAAGTTTGCTAATTATTAGATAAAAGAGCTGAAGATAGAACCATCTCCAATTTCTGTTTTTTATTCTTACATCCTCTTGTTACCTATTACAAGAAGAGACTCAGGGTTTCTTTGTTGTTTGTTTTGTTTTTTTGTTGTGGAAATCGGTGTTCCCATCTTGCAGGCAGCTGTCAATTCATCAGATTTCCTGTTGTCTTCGTTCATGATATGATATGATATACTCGTCTCCCTCCATACATCCTGTAGATATATATAATACATATGTATATAAAATTACACAAAATCGTTGCTACCTGAGACCCTTGCTCATTATATGTGTCTATCCATACAAGTTGACATATTCACTAAACCATGCCATTTACCATTCAGTATCTGCTTGCTCAATATGCACATATCTTTTTTCACTATCTCGTTCTCTTTGTCCATCTATTGTTTAACACATCAACTATACGACTTATTTCTTACCCGAGGTGTAATCATCCGAATCAATTATTTTATTTCTTTGTGGCTGGGAAGTGTCATGTGATCCATTTTCAAGTTCCAATCTGAAATCTAACGTAGGGACTTTCCCCCCTCCAAGTAAACGGTAGGGAAACGTGAAGTGAAGAGATCTCACTAAGAATTAATTATCCCTTGTGCATGTCACAGTCATACTTCCCTGCAAGGATATCTCAGTGCTTTACAGGTCACATATTTCCTTCCTATGTCAGGTTGTAGACAAACATGTCTGTGAAGATGATTTAGAAAATTTATGGTATGGTAGATGCTAGACTCAAAATGTAAAAAAGAAAAAAAAATCTTTCTTATTGACTATGATGTGAAAAGTTGAGTCACAAACAGACATCCTTTTGTTGGACTCTTCAGGTTATATAGGTTTTGTTTTTTTTTAATTTTTTTAAAATTTTTTTTTTATTTTTTTTTTGGGGGGTGGGGGTGTGTTCTTATTGGTTTTTGTTTCAGTTTTTCAAAGGTTTCCCCAAAGATTCACTAAATTTCTTGAAAAAGAAACAGTAATTTAGCATGGATAAGAATGGTTTTGCTATCACTTATCACTCATCTGTATAAGTTCTTTTGAATAGAATTTATTTCAAACCCAAAGAGAAGGTACATAGAACATAAGTTTAAATTATCTCATATTTACCTATTGCTTTGTATATCACCATTGTCATCAAATTTGTTTAACTTCCTTCAAATCATCATCTGTTCTTGAAAGAACCATTCAGTCTATATTTCTTGCTTCATCAACTTTTAATTTGTTAACTCAAGGAAGTTGACAAAATTTGATCAAAGCAAAAGTAACTTTCAGCCTAATATTTTAACTTCTACCTCTTTTTATCTTCACCTTACATGACTTTCATTTAAATTCTTTGTATTTCATCTTTCTAGTGAATATATTTTCTTACACTTTTATGTGAGCATTTGTCCAAATGTATATTAGAAGTCTTCCCGGTCTTTCTTAGTTTTTCTTTTATTTAGATCATGTCACAATGCATGTTGTCTTGAGAAACACTTCACTTTTACTTCCTTTGCAAACTTTTGCCAGCAGATCTCACTAAAACAGGGTCATATTACCTCAACATCAAAATGTTAATGAGAAGTTTTGGTTTTAATGCTCAAGAATAACAAAAGCCTTGTCAGAGCGTTTGCAGAGATTGAGTTTTGATAAATAGGATTTTGCACATCTGTTACTCTTTTTTTACTCTACGTTTCCTCCATGAAGAGGCTTAATTTGTTGGGAGTTTGTCATTTTCCTTTCTTTAGTTTTCTCTCTTTCTTTCTTCCTTTCCTTTTCGTAACATTTGTATATAAATTGGTGAAGGCTTCATGATACATAAGAACATAAGCATTGAAAGGATATGTTAAAGAAACATTAAGAGTATTAATGTTTCAGGAATTTCTGTATTTTTTTAATCCTACTGTTTTGGCATGGCTCTAATTCTCAACTCACTTCCCATGGTTTTGCCTTGCATCCTAAGGAATCAATAGAATCAATTTCAATCAAAATTAAATCTATTTTCAAAACATCTCAAAAATGAAGTAAAACTGCCCTTAGATGATATTGAAATAAATTTCAGGAAACCATCAATATTCGTGATCCCAAAATCAAGGATAGATAGTCATCTTTACTAGTTTGGGCCGTCTACTGTGAGATTATGAAACTACAATAGGGAGAGATCAGAACATTGTGACCTGCTGCGGAATCTTCATTACTGAGGTTTCAGATATCCTTAGAAGAAGAATAAGAACTTGTCATGATTCCAATATGATAGGCTATAGCAGCCTATGGTGCAATGATATAGCCCATGGAGTTAGGGCAACACAAAGAGTGACAGAGATCTTGTGTTGAAGGAAGGAGATGAAAGGAAGCAAACCTCACTAACTTTCATGTGAATGAAAAAGGAACCAGAGTTGCTTCCCTTGATTAATATGCATATATAGGCCTCTAAATTAACCTTATTGGTCAGAATCAGAATTATTATATTACTCCCATTGTTATCTCATTATTGTATCCTATTTGTTTTCTTACTCCAGTTTAGACAGTCCTGACAAATTTGAGAACATCCTGCAACAGTATTATCCCCCTTATTTACTCTTTCTTTCTTTGTTCTGTTGGGTTTTTCCATATTGGACTATTTGAGCATTTCATTTATAGCTGTTTTTAAGAGGAGGAAAAGAATTTGAGAGGTTTGACCTACTGATAGATAGGTCACCGCTTATTTGAGAATGATGAAGATATTCTAGAATAGGATAGATTGACACTTTGAGTGGAAGCAAATTTAAGGAGTGATGGGGGTATCCTTGAATGTCTTAGAATGAAACCTTCAGATTTTGCATCGCTTCTCATTGATTGAAATTATCAACATAGCCAAAATAACTAATCTCGCTTTCTTAACAAACCCCAGATGCTTCAATCCCCTAGGTTCTCTTGCACTAAAGGCGCACCCGAATTGTCCTGCCCTATTTATATCTTTCATGTAATAACTTTTTATCTCTCTGTGACCCAAACAATATTGCTTCCTCTCACTATCCTGATGGGACTTTGGTGTCTGATACATAATATGATAAGTGTCACAGTAAATTCCATGTCACAACAATAATTGATTCAGTTACCAAAGTAGATTTTAACAATTAAATCCATTTACTTTATTCTCAACAATTTTGTATATCTGACTTTTCACAGGGAGACGAAAAGGCAGCAAAAGAGATCGGAGCTTATTCTCAAGAAATTAATTCATTAACTGTAAGTCCATGATGAACACAACCTGTTTTATCTTCCTTGCTACATACCTTATCCCGTACTCTATCTCAATGCATTTATACTACTATCAGAGCTCATTCTCCTCTCTGTATGTGGTGTTCCTTCAGCAATGTTGCCTTCATGATAGTCCCTGTGTATAAATCTCTTTCCATTGCCATCTTTCCAGCTGTTGTCAAGTCTGTTTCAGGTCTCTCTCAATGTCATCACTCCAACATCTTTTAGGAGTTCTTCTGCATCTGTTGTTTGGCATTCTCCCTTCGAAGATGGTTCGTTCATGACTTTAATGTCTTTTGATGTGGCCAAAATAAGCTAGCTTTCTCTTTTTTATTGTATTCACTAGCCATTCTCTTTCTACTCCAGGTTCTTCTAGAATGGAGTTAATTGTTCTTTTTAATACCCATGGTATTTTTAAGATGTTTCTGTAACATTTCATTTCAAAACTTGATATTATGCCCTCAGCATTTTTATTTATAATCCAAGTTTCAGAACCATATGTGGCGATTGGTAATATGCAGGATCTTAAAAGTTTAATCCTGGTGGTTTTAGATGTTCCCTGCCATAATTTTTTCATTTTCTTTAGTTTTTGGAGGGCCATCTCACATCATCTTTTAATTTCTGTGTGAATGTTTCCATTTTGAGTTATTATTGAGCCAAGATACTGGAACTCCTTTACCACTTCAATGTTTTCGTCATTGATTTTGATATCTGAGAATTGTTTTGATTTATCTGTTCTCATTATCTTTGTTTTCTTGGCATTTAGGAAGACATTCTGGTTCTCGCTGTGCTTCTTTACTGTCATAATAAGTTTTTCAAGACCTTCTGGGGTTGTTGAGAGGAGAACAGTATCATCTGCATATCTCAGTTCTGGCAGATAATGGCCTCTGATGTTAAGGCTATCAAAATTTTTTTTAATGTTCTTCAGAATATATCATTCTCATAATATTTTCAGCATAGATATTAAAAAGGTATGGTGATGTAATACATCCTTGTCTCATACCTTACTCTGCCCTGAATAATTCTGATGTATCGCCGTTGATTCTTACAGCCTCTGATTGTTCCTTGTAAAGGCTTTTTATAAACTTGATGATATGGACTGGAAATCCCATTTTAATCATTATATTCCAGAGGGTTTCATGCTCCACACAATCGAATGTCTTGGATTAGTCAATGAAGCAACAATAGAGATTGGTATTATACTCTCTGCACTTTTCAATGATATTTCTCATTTTAAAAAATATGGTCTCCCATGCCTCTTCCTTGTTGAAATCCAGCTTGTGCTGTGTTGATCTCTTCACTTATTTTCTTTTGTGTTCTTTTCAGGATAATTTTTAGCATTATTTTGCTTGCATGACTGATGAGGGCTATTGATGAGAGCGTATTCTCAAGAAATTAATTCATTCACTGTAAGTTAGTGGATGATCACAAACTGTATTATCTTCTCTTGCTATACATATCTTATCTCTTTGCTGTTATACTTCTTTACTATTTATTGTTGTGTAATATTAGAGATAAACTGAGTCTAGTGGCAAGATCCTGAAGGCTGTAGTGGGAAGTCTTGACATTTGTGCCTTAGAATAAAAGTTTTAAAAAAAAAAAAAAGAAGAAAATTTTGATTAATAGAGCACTTCCTTCTACCTTATGATGCTTTTCATCAAGATGTAGGAAATTGGAATGCAACTTAAAACAGTACGATCTCACAATATTGTGTTTGAATAATTAAACAAATGAATGAATTAATGCTTAGATAATTTACTGTTAGAATATTCATTTGGTAAAATCCAAGGACAAGGAGAAGTTTGTTGCTGAAAAGCAATCAAAAATAATTCAGTTTTGAGATTGTGCTTAAAGATGTCATATGAAGTGTCTTCAGGAATGAAAGAACACTCAACTCTGGCACTTTCCCAGGTATAGGATGACAATGTGGAAAAATGTCATATTGAAATAAAAAAGAAAAAACAACCTCACCATGTTTACTCATCGCCACTCCCACTCTGTATGTAGAACAAGTTCTCCAGTCATAGTATATTATTGTGAGACTAAGTGTCGCTCCCACCCTGTATGTAGAACAAGTTCTCCAGTCATAATATATTATTGTGAGACTAAGTGTCGATCCCACTCTGTTTGTAGAACAATTTCTCAGTCATAGTATATTACTGTGAGACTAAGTGTCACTCCCACTCTGTATGTAGAACAAGTTCCCCAGTCATAGTATATTATTGTGAGACTAAGTGTCACTCCCACCCTGTACGTAGAACAAGTTCTCCAGTCGTAGTATATTATTGTGAGGCTAAGTGTCACTCCCACTCTATATGTAGAACACAAGTTCTCCAGTCATATTATATTATTTTGAGACAAAGTGTCACTCCCACTCTGTATGTAGAACAAGTTCTCCAGTCATAATATATTGTTGTGAGACTAAGTGTCACTTCCACTCTGTTTGTAGAACAATTTATCAAGTCATAATATATTATTGTGAGACAAAGTGTCACTCCCACTCTGTTTGTAGAACAAGTTCTCCAGTCATAATGAATTATTATGAGACAAAGTGTCACTCCCACTCTGTATGTAGAACAAGTTCTCCAGTCATAAGATATTATTGTGAGACTAAGTGTCACTCCCACTCTGTATGTAGAACAAGTTCTCCAGTCATATTATATTATTTTGAGATTAAGTGTTACTCCCACTCATTATGTAGAACAAGTTCTCTAGTCATAATATATTATTTTGAGACAAAGTGTCACTCCCACTCTGTAGGTAGAACAAGTTCTCCAGTCATAATATATTATTGTGAGACTAAGTGTCACTCCCACTCTGTATGTAGAACAAGTTCTCCAGTCATAATATATTATTGTGAGACTAAGTGTCACTCCCACTCTGTACGTAGAACAAGTTCTCTAGTCATAGTATATCATTGTGAGACTAAGTGTCACTCCCACTCTGTATGTAGAACAAGTTCTCCAGTTATAGTATATTATTGTGAGACTAAGTGTCACTCCCACTCTGTATGTAGAACAAGTTCTCCAGTCATAGTATATTATTGTGAGACTAAGTGTTACTCCCACTCTGTATGTAGAACAAGTTCTCCAGTCATAGTATATTATTGTGAGACTCAGTGTCACTCCCACTCTGTATGTAGAACAAGTTCTCCAGTCATAGTATAGCATTGTGAGACTAAGTGTCAACTCCCACTCTGTATGTAGAACAAGTTCTCCAGTCATATTATATTATTGTGAGACTAAGTGTCACTCCCACTCTGTAGAACAATTTATCCAGTCACATCCAGTCATAGTATGTTATTGTGAGACTAAGTGTCACTCCCACTCTGTCTATAGAACAAGTTCACCAGCTAGCTATTTGTAAACAGAAACGAAATTATCTGTCTCAGTATTTGAGTAACTTATCCACTCTTTTTCTCTTACAATTCCACAGAGCATGCTTGCCCATGAGAAATTTCTCGATTCAGCCAAAACGTCCAATGTCTGATGTCTTCCCTTAGCAGAAAAGAAATCGAAAGTCTGTACAGGCAATCAAAATACATGCGCTCTTTTAACCTTCCTCTTTGAAGTTGTACACCTACACAATGCGAAAAAAAACGCGTTTTTTCCTTCAGGAAATGGAAATATTTATACATTGTACAGACAGGTTTTGCTTTTCCTGCCAAAAAATGAAAGTCAAGTACAAGTTTGTTTGTTTGTTGGATTTTGTACTGTTTTGTTTGTTTGTTGTTGTTTTTGTTTGTTTGTTGTTGTTTGTTGTTGTTTTTTTTTTGGGGGGGGTGTTTTGTTTTGTTTTGTTGTTTTTTTATGTTTGAGCTTTTTTTT
>JAOYNN010013589.1:0-13026 GCA_025770095.1 Goniobranchus kuniei | reverse complement strand
GAGAGAGCTGCAGACTTAAACCTTGCCCTTTGTTCTTCTAGAGGGCTCCATCCTAATTTATGCGTAGTATTAGATAGACTACCTGGAGTATAATTTATTGTTATCGTTCGTTACGAAACGTGTGGCGTTCTTTTGAATTTTTTCCAGGTTCTCTTTCGGTTTGTTGGCATGGGGATCACAGAGGCAGCATGCATATTCTAAATAAGCGTAACAAATGCATTTACACATTTCTCTTTGATTGAATTAGGGCACTGATTAGATTTCGTTTCAAGAATGCTAGTGTTGAGCTTGCCTTTTTGCACACTACGTTATATGTATTTTGATTGTTCCAGTTTAGCTCAATGTCTAATAATCTATGGTTATACCTAAATGTACGTATTTTGCACTTTAAGTTTCACTCAGTGTCTCATTACCGGTTTGTATCTTGTATTTGTATTTAATTGGGTTTTTGCCTTTTAGTGATTGTAATAATCTGGCAATTATTTGGACAGAATTTCTTCTTCCAATTACTCTCCCGTTCTTGCAAGTTTCCAGGTCTCTTTGCAATGTTTTACAGCCATCTATTGTTTTAATTTCTCTGTACTGTAGGCTAACATCTACAAATTGTGATATTATTAACTGATCGATTTTGATCTATGTCATTTATGTATACAAGAAGAAGAGTGGACCAAGTACTGTTCCTTGTGGGACACCTGGTCCTGATTCTATTAGTAATTTTGTATTTGATTCTACTCTGTCTTCTACATGTAGGCCTATTACTCTTTGATATCTGCCTAGTAGAATAACCATAGACGAAATTATGCTCCAAACGGAGTTGAGAAGATATTTGGTTGGAAAAGGCCTGTTGGGGGACTCTAGTAAAGCACTTTGAGCACATGTAGTGGATTTAGCGCTATATATAAAAGCTCAGATTTTTTTTTCTTGAACATCATGAAATGATGAAACACCGTTGTGGGAGTTGTGGGTATTCATCACTACATAACACCATTCATAATCATTATATTGGTGAAGCACAAAAACCAACAACACACAAAAAAAACCAACAAAAAACGTTCCACTGTTTGAAACAACTGACCAGCAATGTGCCAGATGGTGTAGGCTACCAGTGATGTGAGGAGGATGTAATATAGGGGAAAGAATGCAGACAAACGAAATGATTTATCTTAAATGATATTTTCATCTTAAAAGAATACATCTTATGTGGACTACACTACCGTGCATGATCTTATTTGTTTAGGAAACATGCTACCGAGATAAGAATGGTTAACTCTTACAAGGCTTTACTATTAAAAAGATTGCATTTATAAAGAGCTTTTACACCGTCTTATGAACAGTATCAAAGCGCTTTACAATACTTTATCCCCTAGCAGGCATACCCCATGGGAGTATATAGAAGAGTGCAGCACATTCTGCACAACAGTACCATCCTATTGCTAAGTACTCATTTAACACCTGAGTGGGGTGATGCAATTAGGGTAAATTTTCTTGCTTGAGTAAAATATATTAAGTACATATGCTGGAGGGAATCGAAACCAGAACCTCCCAATACCCAGCTGGTGCCTTAACCATTGGACCATCTGTGCCCATTTCGGGCTTCTGGATTCCGCGTTCAATAGACAAATTAGAGGACTACAGGTACATCGTCACTTTTTCCCCCTCCAATGACGTCCAAGTACCAGATGCATTGCAGGGGGCCCAAAGAGCATGTTTTCCTTACATCAAAAGTCCATCATGTGATTGTTTTTCAAATTTTAATTTGACTTTTGACCTTTCAAAATCTTCTGTTAACTTCCTGCGTAATTGTTTTGTCACCTAGTGATGTCTATGTCCAAATTGCCCGGGGTGATTCAAATTTACATTATGGCCATGTTATATTAGTTTTACATGTACAGTGTATTAAAATTTAATTTCTGTCCATCATGGTGCATTAATAAGTGGGGGTGCAGATCAGTCGGCTAGATTACCTACCATCTCTGTCATGGTTCAAATCTTGCAATATACTATATCATATCGTTAGCAACGTGATCCAACCACACAGGTGCACAAAGTCACATTTTACAGGAGAATCAAAAAATGACTTCTTTCATTTTGTTACACATGAGTTCAAAACTCAAACAATCGCATTCAAGATGATACAGAAATGTATTCCATAAGTAACTTTTAATTGTTTGACGTTATATATAAAGTACTCACATTATCTGCGTTTGGGAACCACTCGAATTAACGGGATCCATCTGCTCAAGCGCCAGTTGTGCACTCAGGCGATTGGGGACAATAGTCACTTGGTCGTCTAACTAGTCATGCACTGGCCAAGATGACATTGATCTATGATACTGTACTGTATGCTACGTTTTGATGCGATCCAACAGCACACATATCCAAAGGAGCACCGGCTGGCACCTGTGAGTTTGGATCACATCAAAACTAAGCATGTTATGGGTACTTTGCTTATTCACAAATAAATATACATTTTAGATTTTTTATTCGAACCCACAGTTGATACTATACAACAAGCTAAAAAAAACAGCTTTTGAAATGTTGGCACTTGGGCGGTTGGATCACATCCTCAATGATATGTAAATTAGATATAAGAGGATTAAATACTTAATGCCTCTGTCATAAGTTTCTGCTTTTCCTTGTCTTCTTTCAACTTTCCTTTAACATACAAACAAAATTTAAGACTAGGAGGTATTAAATGGGTCCATCATCTAGATTCTGCTGACAGAGAAATGACAGAGAGACAGAGCTGGAAGGGAATGGAAGAAGGGGTCAGAGAAATACATGTAGTAGAGGATTCATTCTTCCTCATATTTAAAAATGAACATGAAAAGCTAAATAGAAATTAACCTGCTCTCTCCCCCCCCCCCGCCCCTCCAACACACACACACACACACACACACACACACACACACACACACACACATACCACATACACACAATCTGATTCAGTAGTTTTGGTTGACTGCATGTGTAATTTAAGGTGGAGTAAAAGTTCTTGAAAAGAAACTAAATGCTTTTCACCTGAGGTGCCTAAGACGAATACTGGGCATCACATTTTTAGAGACAGAAAGACAAATGAAGAAGTACCGGTATACTGACTAACAGTAACAGAGCAAAGGGAGATCACAAGTAACTCTATCCAAAAAAAAAAGAAAAAACAAAAAAGACGATTACACTAGCTTGGCCACATCATGAGAGTGTAGAATGAGAAAACACCAAAGAAAATCCTGTACTGGCTAGCCTACCACCAGAAGTAAGTAGAGGGCCTAGGGAGACCAGAGATGTCTTGGAGAACAACTGTTGAGAAAGATCTGAAAGATGGAAGAATGTCATGACAGAGAGCAGAAGAGCTGTCCAGATGCAGAAATGATTGGAGAATATGGCCCGATGTGTGAAGAACACAGATGGAACTAAGTGCTAATTAAGTGAAAGTATTCATCGGCGCATTTCCAGGACTAGACTCTTAAATCCTAATTCCAGTACAGTAGAATAAAGGAGCAGAAACCAATACATTTATGCAAATCATATTTTTTCAGATGCCATCACTAAATACTGGGCACAAAACGGGGCTTTTGGTCATGTGGCAAATACATGTATCCACATCATCCCGCAAGACAATAAAAATCCACAAGGACAATTCTAGTAGTATAAAATATATTCTTTATTCTTATCACAATCATAAAAGCAACAATAAATTTCACATGCTGCATATCCCTGACTGAACACAATCTGAGCTCTCTACAAAAGCAAATAAGTTACAACACTCAGAAGAACATTACTCAGGCAAATAAAAAAAAAACAACAGAAGAACAATCCAAACTTTTCTCTAATATAATAATAATAATAATAATAATAATAATAATAATAATAATATAATCAGGTATAAAACATATGTACCATACTGGACTTTTAACAGTATGAGACTGATACTATAAAATAATGGATAGCTAGAAATAAAAATCCTTCATCAAGATTTGGAGTTAAAAACCTGAAACATGATTAGTAAGAAATTAACAGAGACATGCATAAAGGTAAAACATAGTTATGCAAATCAATTTTTATAATACATATGTATCAAACTCTAAAGATTCATTGATCACAAGGTTTCAGTAATGAAGATCTATATGCAAAGTCAAACGAAGAAAAACCAAAGGAAATTCACAAAAGGCAGGCAAACCTTTTGTTGGATTGCATATAGGCCTATATCGTGTGGGCAACAAAAAAACTTCCTGGACTTTGAAGCCTTATAAAATTCTTGTTATTTAAGTGGTAGCTTTGCAATTTCGACCTTTAAGTACAAATAATTTTGTTTCAGTATATGAAATTTCATGCTGATAAAACTAAAAACCCTAAAAGTTATAATAATTTTGTAAGATCACACTTTTAGACATCTCATTCGCGATTATTTTTGAGAGCCAGTTTTGTCTCTACTTTTTCCCAACTGTGCATGTTTCGTATCAGCAGACAAGTCTTGTGCCATGATTGTTTAAACGGTTTCTAAAGCTTTGAATTGTTACTGTCTCTGATGTTTTGCATTATTGTTTCTTTTAGCAATACTAAAGTGATCTTATCTAAACAAAACAAAAACATAAAAATCAACACCATTAGGGTGACGGTTTTGGCGAGAGGCCTCACCTGGGATCCTGCAGAGGACCGGGATAGAAATTATGTAAAAACAGATACCACTTGCAGGTTATGTAATGATGTGCATGAATCAATCAGCATGGGAAAAGAAATAGCAACCTTTAAAATAGAAGTCGGCTTGCTAACAACATATGAGTAAGCATGTAACATAAACTAACAGTAGCGGTACGGGTAAGAGGCTTAGGTTAAAACAAAGCCCGAACCCCCCCTCCTTACATTTTTTCTTATAACTTAAAAAAATATATTGTTTACATTCATGAAATTTTCCAGGTCTTCTTTAATTTAACTACAGAGGAATCCGCAAGAAGTCAACTCCTTTAAAGTCAACTTTTGCTTAAAGTCAACATCATGCAGCACTCCCATTTTCTTCCTTCTTTATCTAGGTATATTTGTTTCTGATAGGGTCAACGACTTCGGCCTAATTTTTGCTTAAAGTCAACACCTTGTTGCTGAGTGGAAAGGTGAAATCATTGAAAAAAGAGAGAGATACTCAAAGAAAAGTGGATATCGTAAGGGTGGGAGGGTGCATACATTGTGTTTTAGTTAGTAATTAAGTATGTCACGAATTAAAGGGCATCACCGTAGTCAGTGAAATTTCTTCAGCAAAGGAAAAACACACAATCTAAACTTAGTCATAGAAACAGGACCTTTAAAGTAACAAGGGGACGTAGTCCAATCGCACCTCATGTCTTTATTATTATTGTTATTATTATTAATATTAATATTATTATTAATAGTATTAGTATTAGTATTAGTATTATTATTATGATTATTATTATCCTCGAACTCTGTGCCCTGAAAACGGATAAAGTCAACCTTGCTTAAAGTCAACACCTTTTTTTCGGTCCCGAGGTGTTGACTTTATCAGGATTCCACTGTAATGGATATATGGTGAAAACTTCATTACAATCCATTTAGTCAGTTCTTAAATAATGAAACTTAAATTTCAGGAAGTTTTTTTTTGCCCACCAATTGATAAATCAGTTGAGAAAATCAACCAATGGCATCATAAGACAAGTTCTTACCTTGAACCCCTGAGGCAGAAGGAAGGTTGGAAGACCAAAATAAACATGGCAGAAAACAGTCAAACAACGTTACATAAGCGGGCCATATACTTAAAAACTTCATGCCAAGCCTCAAGCTCAAATAAATTTGATCAAGGAAGCATGAACGATTTTCCTCAGTTGTTTTACCACACACATACACATTTTTTTCATGTCGATTTGAGCAACCTGTACTAATTTTTGGTACCAAGAGATCATTCAAAACATGGCGTCGGCTGAAGAAACAGATACTGTAATATTCAGTACTCTTGTCATTTACTTTGCCCTTTTTTTTAATAATATTCCTTGTGAAACGTTGTCCGCAGTGAGTTTAATTTCTAGTGACAACGTCTCAGTCCACTTTGGCATCAAAAGTTTTGACATAGGATAATAATATGTTTTCTTTTTTGAACCCATTACTATTACTATAATCCCTTGACTTGATTTTCCAAAAACGCAGTGAGCATGATACATGTCAATGAATTGAAAAAGGCAATCATTTGACTGTGAAGCCATGGCTGTAGAATGAATGTAATAGACCAAATCCACAGCCATTCACAATTTCTGCAAAACCAACTGCATATAATAATCACATCCCTTTTTCGCATCTATCCACCATTCCTCCTCAATCCAATCCCTTCCATCATTCCTCCACTCCCAGAAGGCCCTGCTTTGTTTTGGATTCATGGTCTTGAAACAGTGTATCCAGCCCAACTAAGAAAAAAAAAATAATTTCCCTAAACTCAAAACCTTAGTGTGTGTTTGGTATCAAATCACATGTGTTTTCTTAAATTCAACTGATCATCATGTCAAAATAAAAAGTTTTGAGAAAGAAGTTCAATTTGTAAAGAAACATCCGTTGACATGAAGGCCTGATGAGCTACTTATCAGGCCGAACCTGATTGCGTTCAAGTCAAGCCTGGTATGAGCGATCACTTTGACAAGCCTTCAAATTTTCCCATATACTTACAAGCAGATCTGAATGCCAGGCATGAAGTTTGAACAACCTCCAAACTGGCTTGTGGTAAGTGTAAAGGCCGCTTTACACAATATTATGGAGATTATTGAATTGGATAGGCATGGGGTTAGGATTAAGACAACTAAATGCTCAAAATCAGGACAGGTTATGTGTACAGAACCTAAAGCCTATGTGAACAATTCACAGGAATAGTAGCAAATGTACAAGTATTCTCTAAAATGTCAACTTGTTCTTATGCCCATTTCTACAAGCCTTAACTAAGCCAAAATTTGACAATGCAATCACAATATTATTATTATTACTTACTGGTATCATGGTGCAATGTCAGTCTCCTAGCTAGCGCTTTTGTTTTGGGGTCAACATTGGTCCTCTAGCACTCTACACTCTATGTTATAATATCGACGTCAGACCCCTACAGCTTTTTGTTATGAGACCGACTTCAGTACCCTAGTGCTCTATGTTACGGGGCCGACGTCGGTCTCCTAACAACAGTCTTACAAATACCACAGGTAAACCACCAGCACATTTCTTTTCATGGGAAGTGATTAATTTGGGGTGGAATCCACTCCAACAATACAAACCCCCCTACTGCTGTATTATTCAGGTGGAAAGATTTCACCCATACAGCGCATGCACAACTGCCTTTGTATGCGTGAATTCGTTTACATTCGACGGATTCAAACAACCTTATTTAACAAAACTGAATGACTAAATTATGAAAAGCTGAAAAAGAAGCATAAAGTTTAGCTTATTTTCTGTAATTTGGAGGGATTTTATCGCTTATAGTACTTATAGGGCATATTACTATTACTAAAATTAGCGGAGGCCTCACAAAGCCAGATGTAGGTGGCTTGGTCATGATAGAACAGCATCAATCGGGAAAATCAGCCGACAAGGCGATCACATAAACGCTTATCCTAAACCATTTCCATTACAATTTCAACAAAATACTGTTACCTACAGTGAAATATCAACTAACCAATATGGTTTCCTGAAGAGATTTTGTGTTTAGATTCGGTCATGTCTTTAAAAGCCATTAGAAATCTCCGAATCAATCTTCAGGCCAGCCATAGAGGAATGGAAGATTGTGGAAAATACCTCACGTTGTTTAATTCACAAGGCACACTTTGGCAAAGTCGACCAAAAGCATGATTTTTACATATTTAAAGAAGAAAAAAAAAAGAAAGGATCAAGTTTCTTAATATATATGTGATGGACATTTCTGGAATTTTCAATTTCCACCGATTTTAAGGCCCATTTATTTTTTTAACTTTTTTTCTTCATTTTTCAGGGACTTTTTTTAAACCAATCAGATTGCCCTTTGTATCATTAGAAAGGAGTCCCACTCTTTCAATTGCTACCATGTTTAGCACATAATGTCAATCGACACAATGTGCCGAGCGCTCAGAGTCGCACATCTCGAAATGTGTCACTCACCGGTCGCCGAAAAGAGCAAATTGCTCCTCTCTTCAAAGACAATTTAACAAGCACGAGAAACGTTTTTAATGACAAAACACATTGAAACAAACAGGAAGAAAATGACATTTTCAGCAGTATAAATCTTATTAGGATTAGACTTGGCTGGACTTGACTGCAGCTTGGGGAAGTTGGTCAAATTTGATTAAAATTAGCGCTGCCGGTGGCCGCAGCAGCCAGTTTGGATTACCTACAATTTTGGTTTTTTATCGTCATCATCTTTTACTCAAAACTGATACTGTTAAGTAATATAATGGAATATATTGTTTCATATTCTTGTTGGAAATCATAAACATGAGTGTTTCTTTTTCGCTGTTTTGTGCATCAGAGTGAAATTCACACCCTCCCATAGGAAAATCAGTACAGGGATGCTATTATTAATACAGTAGGGGAAGATCACATCTCTAGTCAAGTATGCATAATATCATATGTACATACAAACATACACCTACTTACAGTGGTACATACTACACACCTGTGCATTATTTTGGTGGAGAAAAAACTTTCCACCTAAATAATACAGACCCTCTACCTCTGTATCATTTAGGTGGAATTCACCCTGATAATACTTGCCTTTTTCATGTGAAAACCAATACATTAGTTCATGTAAAGAAAATATTCAAAAATGGAAAGACTTTATAACATTATAAATCATCTATGAACTTTTCTCCTAAATGTCTGTTAAATCAATGACATCACTATCTGATATGGTAGCAGCACTGTTGGGTCTGGAAAGAAGAGGTTTGTGACCTTTTGCCACCAATTCCTTTATGAAAGCCTTCTTTATTCCCTTCCCTACCCTCATCATTTTAAGTTTTTGTTCTGGAACAGGAGACTTAGTCTTCGTTGATGCTGACGTGGAGATGGTGGTGTCAGTAGCCAAAGCTTTTACTTGCAAGTTTTCCTTGAAAAAGCAATTGACAGGAACAGGGTCAGATGGCAGACACTTCAAAACTGATGATTTCCGTTTCGTTGGCTTTTTGGGAGCAAATTTGAGAAGAGCTAGCTTAGAAGGTCCCAAAGGCTCATCCTTTTCCAATTTCTTTGAGCCTCCCAAACCGTTGTACACTCTTGATTGGGGCAAAAGGAAACGATGAGAAGATGAAATGCCAGTCAGCTTTTTCTGCATGATACTATATTTGGCAAAGGGGCAAAGGGGCGGCTCGTCTTGTTCCCTGATCTTCTTTTTCACATCGGCATGCTTTGTTTTGACGAGGGTGGGAGTAGCAACCAGAGGCATTTTCAATATGAGAGAGTCAGATACATCATCTACGGTGCGTTCCACTGTTTCTTGTGGAGGAGTATCCACTTTAGAACAGTCCTCAAAAAGATCTGCTGACGTGTTATGTTGAACAGGACTAGTTGTACTAGGGAGGGATAAATGTTCTGAATGCCTAGAATCAGGAGGGGAGTAAGCAACATTCGGACTGTCCTCATTGAGTGCTTTTACGAAACTGTCACTCCCTTCAGTTTTATTGTGTCTTAAGGCAAGCCGAAGATGGGCAATATTTCTCCTTCTTTTGTTATTTTCTGTCTCTAAAGAAAATACTTCTTGCTCAGCTTTCTCAAGACGTCGCCTAGAAACATCCAATTCCTCATATGCTTTTTTCAGGTCTTCTCTAACTCTTAGATTATCAGCTTTAAGAGTTCTGAGGTTGTCACGATACTTATTTTTCTTAGCGACTGCTTTGCTGTATTCACCTTTAATGACAGCGAGCATTTGACAAAGTTGTTGAACGGAAGTCTCTCCACCACCAGAGTAGCAGCTGGTGAGTTCTGCACATGCTTGACTTGAGTCTTGTAAGAGAGAGAGAAAAAAAAAAGGAAAAAAGAAAACATTTAGTGCAAAGCAATACAATTGATTTTTTTTAAAAGTGGATTTCCACTTTAGTCGCTTTTTTTTTGTTGTTGCTCGATCTCATCCCCAACAACTCTTATGTAATATGTAAATAGCACCGGAAAAAAAAATAGCACCCCCCACATTGATTTATCAACTAAACTGATCTTTCAAAACATTCCATTTTCAGTGCCAAAATCACCTACCAATAACAATGATTAACATGAAAATCTCATAAAACAATAAGGTTTCTGTCTAGGCATATAATTTCATTATCACACTACACTGTCTATCTTGCCCTGGTACTAAGGTACTAAGGGGGTCGTTTGGACAGTAAATGTGAAAATCGTCACATAACTTTACATCTTTTTATTGAAACTCATTCTAACTTACACCAAGGTACCTATCATTATTAGTCTACTTGTCGATGTAGTCACCTTGATTATCAATGTATTTTTGCCAATGGCATGCCAATGAATTTATGCCCTCCTTGAAGAAAATCCCGTCACACTCAGTCATCCATTCATTCACTTTGTTAATGAGGGCTTCATGTGTGTCGAACTTCTGGCTTCCAGCATGGAATACTATGAGCAGAAGGCGGGTATATCATCTTGTAGGTTGTTTATAGGTGGTCCCACTAACCTTGATGATGAGCTACACATTGGCAACCCCCCCATCCTCAAACCGTTATGAGAACATTAATCGCATTGATGACCTGTGATGAATATGGAGAGGTGCATAAACATCAGGAAAACCATCCCAGAAATTTCACCATGCAGCCTCCTTTAAACAAACTACCTCAACAGAGGCTCCTAACCCCAACACCCTGTAAGAGAAATTACAGAACTAAAAAAGCGGAATCTGAAGCAATTAAAGCGGAATCAACGTACAGTCCAGTCTCTGTAATCCGAACCCCTCTGTTCCCTGCAATTTGTTCGGATTACCGAATTTTTTGGATAAGAGAATCATCAATATATTGCATAATTAATTGGGGAAGGACCTCAGAACGAATAGTAATGTAAATCCAGTGCGTTTGAAATGGCACTGATTACAATACATGTACATCGCGTTGAGCCACAGACAATTTAGTGGATCTATTTAGAATGTTTTATTCAGTAGTTGGTTGTTGTTTTTGGTTTTGGTTTTTTGTTTTGTTTTATTTTGTTGTTTGTTTGTTTTGTTTTGTTGTGGATTTTTTTTAAGGGGAGCTGGAGGGTTGTTGTTTTTTTAATTGTAGTAGTTTTTTCTTCGCTTATTTTCTTTTCTGGTTCGTTTTTTTGTCTATTTTGTTTGTTTGCTTTTGAATGTTTTGTCTGCTGTTTTTGTGCTTTTTTTTTTCTTTGGTTCTTTATCTTTTGAACACATTGAAAGCGATTGTACTCGTCTCTTATGTCAACCTGTCTCAATGATCACAGGTAAAGAGATTCTGTCATTGACACATTTGCCTAATCACTCGTCATACTTGAATGGTGACACGTGCACTCGCATCATAGACAATGGACAGACGTATCGCTTCTTCAAAGGTGTGAAAAGGATTGTCCTAGTCTTGAGATGACCAGACACAAACACGTCACAATAGCGCCTGTCTAAAACAGCAGTGTGTTTGTGTCTATAAATCGCCAGCAGGCCAACAAACAAACACTCTCCAATTACAAAAAGCCGAGTTGATTGCCTTTGATTTGGAGAAAACGTTCGGATTAGTGAAGCGAAAGCAGCAATTCGTCCCCAATTCAGGTGTTCAGATTCGAAATCACGAATGTTCGGATTAGAATACTAAGAAATATTAAGAACAAAATCAGTCCCCACCCAAACCATTCGGATTACCGCGGGATTCGGATTTCCGAATTCCAGATAATCGATACTAGACTGTAAGTAGAAGATATGCGATAATTAAAAAGATAAAAAGATGGGAGGAGAGTAAAGAAGCAGCCGGCTACGATTACAGAGAAGAAAGATGTGTTGAAAAAAAAAGAATAGCCGGTTGCAATAATAATTTTTTTAAAAAATGTAAGGACAACAAATAAGTAGTCGACTGTGATGATGAAAAAAAGACACGAGGAGAACAAATAAGTAGAATATATGCGATAATTTAAAAGATAAAAAGATGGGAGGAGAGCAGAGAAGTGGCCGGCTGCGAAAATAAAAATAAAAGGATGTGAGGAAAGCAAATAAGTAACCGGCTGCGACAATAAAAAAAAAAGAAAAACGTGCTAAGATTACATAAGTAGCCGGCTACTATTATATAAAAAGTGTGAGGACAGCAAAGAAGTAGCTGGCAGCGACAAGAAACAACAACAACAACAACAACAACAACAACAACAACAAAAAAGGAGAGAACATAAATCGCCGGCTGCGATAATAATAAAAGACGTGGGAGAATAAATAAGTAGGAGATATGCGATAAATTAAAAAGATAAAAAGATGGGAGGAGAGTACAGAAGCAGTCGGCTGGGATTACGGAAAAAAGATGTGTTGAAAGGAAATAAGTAGCCGCTTCGATAATGAAAAAAATAAAAAAGACGTGAGGAGAGGAAACAAGTAGAAGGTATGCGATAATTAAGAAGAGAAAAAGAAGTCAGGAGAGCAAAGAAGTAGCCTGCTGCGAAAATAAACATGAAATGATGTGAGGAAAGCATATAAGTAGCAGACTTCGATAATAAAATAACAGACGTGAGGAGAGCAAATAAGTAGCCGGCTTCGATACTGTTAATAAACACAAATGTGAGGAGAGCAAATAAGTAGCCGGCTTCGATACTGATAATAAACACAAATGTGAGGAGAGCAAATAAGTAGCCGGCTTCGATACTGATAATAAACACAAATGTGGGGAGAGCAAATAAGTAGCCGACTTCGATACTGTTAATAAACACAAATGTGGGGAGAGCAAATAAGTAGCCGGCTTCGATACTGATAATAAACACAAATGTGAGGAGAGCAACTAAGTAGCCGGCTTCGATACTGATAATAAATACAAATGTGAGGAGAGCAAATAAGTAGCCGGCTTCGATACTGATAATAAACACAAATGTGAGGAGAGCAAATAAGTA